>JBCEWC010014659.1:0-14227 GCA_038996855.1 Solanum aculeatissimum
CTTGAACTCATACCCGCTGAAACATGTGGGGATATCACAACACTTCTCGATCCAATCCCAATTATCACCACTCCGATGAAAAAAAAACTTATTCCCTCACCTATGTACCATAAGGCTATGTCAAGTATCACATAAATAGGACTAAAATATAGAAAACACGAGGTGTTACAATAAGTTTGCAGACTTAGAGAGGTAACCTTTGAGCTAAGAGGGAGATGATGAGGTAATGAGTCAAAGTAGGTATTGAGCTTTTGACAGTGATGAGTTGATCAGGATAAGACATCAATATTTTTTTATGTCATACATTTCTTATACTTCATCGAGGTGATACTTTATTCCTATCTTATGCAAGGGCACCATGCCCATGATCTTGACCTATTCACTTTATGGTGATCCATGTTTATGCTCAATTCTTAAATTAAGAAGTGGTAACTTCATTAAGCAATTCTTATCTCATGAATCTAAGAGCTTCCAGCCTTATTTTACATAAGACAAGACTTGAGCTTCATAGTATGTACAACTCCATAAACTCATGAAAGGCCCTAAAAGACTAATGGGATCATATTCTGTTATGAGTGTTCTCAGATCAGATTTCTTGAATGAAACATGCTTATGATCGTTTATTCTAAGTCCTTCTATCAATCCTTATTTTCAATTTTGACTGTGATATTGATGATAGTAGATATGTTATGGCAGATGGAAGAGAAGATGTGCGACTTATGTTGATAGTTATAGTATGCTTATTCCATTTAATTTTATAGAAAGAAAGAAAGAAGAAGATGAGATTTTATTATGTGTAATAAATAGGAAAAAGTATATTGGTGTGCTTCCTAATAGGAGTTAATGTAAATGTGGGTGTAGAGGTGCTAAGGTAGGTATGAAAATTCTTAAATGATATTGCCCTCAAAGAAGCTATAAAGTGGTCAGAATGATAAGCTTGAATGTGTGATCGTCGTTAAGTGTGTGATAGTCGTTGGCTATTGATGACTTTTATAATGGATTTAAAGTAAATGAATAGAAGTAGTATTCTCTAAATGAAAGTCTCTATGTAAGTGCAGAGCATAAACCTTATGCATTAGATTGGTATAAGTATGATCATCATACGGGTAGCACATTGTGACATTAAATTAGGCTTGAGAAAGGCAAAAGTATGTTATTAGACTAAGACTTCAATTAGAGCTAAAAGTTGTAGTTAATGAAGCATTATATTCAAGAAGAAGAGTATAGTTGAGAAACGTTATCGAGCTAACAATTACTAGTTACACTGTAACATCTGGTAAAATTATCAAAATACCCCTATAGGAGAGAATATTTGCATAATGCATCTTCCCAAACTCTTTTTGCCAAATTCACGGCTAGAAATGTGATCAGCACAACATATTTTATGGAAAAATAATCCTGATTGATTTTTAGAGCAATCTGATAGAAAGATAATTTTTTGAGGCAAAAATGCAATTCTAGAAAAGTGTGTGACATGTCCACTTTGCGGACTTGTCGCGGATTTGAACTTAATTTTGGTCCTACTATTTTCTACAAAATTAGAAAATTGATCAAAAATGTTTTGGAAAAAAGTGAACTAGGAGGGAACAAGTCCGCATTGTGGACCAGGTTCACCGACCTATTTCACTGAAGTTCAAACTTTTTAATTCTTTGAGGGGCATTCTATACTTTTCTCTACCCCTCCTAAACTTAATTCACAACCACTATAAGTCCTTTTTTACCTAAAAAGGTTTCCTTAACTCATTCCTAAGTCATTATTATGTTTTAACTAAGAGAAACCTTGAGTGAGGAAGACGAGAGAAGAGGCTAGGGTTCTTTATTTTCAAGTACAAAACAAGGATTTCTTCAAGAGACTTTTCTCTTCCAAGTATGTAAGGCTAACCTAAAGCATGGAATTATTCTTCCATGTGCCCCTTAATTGAGATAGATTGATAGATGAAGGTATTAAGTCTCTATGCATGTTTTCTTGAAAGTTTTCTTGTAAATTATATATATATATATATATATATGTATTTTCATATGTTGATGATCATCATAAACTTGATTTACTAAATAAATATTTTTACATGAGTTATTTCATAAACCCTAGATATGATTTAATAAAAGATTTACATAAATGAACCTAGGGATTGAGTCTAGAGCCTTGACTTTGGAATGTCGACAATGATTGTGATGTGAGCATGATGATAGGTTGATAGAACTTGATGGTCCTGTGAGTCTTCAAATTTGAACTCTAAAAAATGGTTTAAATTGAAAGTCCTCTTATGTGATTATCTAATTCATTCTTGAAAGGTCTATGGGCTTGATTGGTCAACGTTTTGGAAGATGTGATTGAGAATTGATTAGATGGTTGATAGGCCAAAAGAATTGATTGTGACAGAATTGATGGATCGATATGAGTCCTTATGAGACTCATTGGCTGGATTGATTGATATTGATTATTTATGATCATTGAGTCTTACGAGGAGTATCGAGCACCGAATTGAGAAAGAATAAGTCCAACTCAAACTTATTAACTATGTCTCCAAACGTAGGAGAGGATTGAACCATTAAGTCATATGTTTCCTCTTGATAGGTCCTTCAAACAATAGATGACTCGGTTGATTGGATCCATTATGGATCGGTTCTTTCATTACCTAGGCAAGTACTGAACAATTGTGGCAACATCAATGGGATTGTTGTACGATCATTGACTTATAAGTGATTATTGTCAAATAAAAGAAACTCCTAGATATGTTTTATACTAATAGTACTCTAATTGGATTGTGTTGGATTTGTATTGATTGGTCATTGTCTACTTTTTATTCTTGATTTAGATAGACATTTGACATCCTAATTGAGTTCCTTATTTCTTGATTTGAGTTATTTGAGTTGATAGTATTCTACCTTGATGCATGTTTCATTCAACAATTTTACATACTCATACATTCTACATATTGAAGTCCATTTGGACTGCATCATGATATGATGCAGAGAAAGTATTAGGGATCATCAATAGGTGGATCATTGAGGATCTATTCACATTTAGCTGATGGGTAAGACCTCCTTATTTTCAGAGGATTCCATATTACTATCATCTAGCTACTAGAGTTTAGATTTTCTTTTATTTGATTTGAGGTAGCCATGAACCTGTTATTCACACCATTTAGATAGTATAGTTAGAGGCTTCATATACTAGACAGTGATGAGTTGATGTTGAGATCTTTATTTTTAATGGATTTTCTTTAAAAACTATTTTTATGTCAGAGAATTGGAGTTTGATTATTGGCCTATGGCCTCTATATGTTGAGATTTTTCACTTTTTATCATCTTTAGTCATCCGCTGATATGTTAAACTATGATTGAATGAATGTGATGAGGTCAAGTGGTTTTCGGGAAGCCAACAATGGTTTCTGAGTGTTGACCATGCCAAGGGTACCCTTTCGGGTATGACAAACTTGCTATCAGAGCATAGAGTTGAAGTTTCCTAGAGTGTCTATGAAGTCGTATCTATAAGATCTTATTTTTGGTTGTGAAAGGTCCCCACTTCTATAAATGAGGGACTATTGGCATTTAGGAAAGTTTTCCTTCTTTCAAATTTGAATCGTGTAATAGAGTTATTTCCTAAGAAACCTACAATGATTTGTGCATTGCTCTAAACTATTTAACTATGCCTCACCTACGAGGTGATGGAGACAGTAATATTCAGACCTTTGGCGATAAGTTCCTCTGTTATAATGTAATCAGAATGGTAGAGAGACCGCACCAAGCTTGAGAAAAGCCGACTAGTGTGCTAAGTTGATTGACCGAAAAGAATGCACTTTTATTCATGTGAATTGTGTGTTTACGTTAGCTCTAGATGTACGCCAGACTCTCCTATCCAAAACTTATTTTTGATGTTACCTATGAGAGGGAAAGTTATATCTCTAAAAGTCTAATATTACCACCTAAGAGTGTGATTTGAGGTCTTATAAACCATGAGTAGAATTGAACCATCCTAGATCTAGAAGAATAATGATGGTAAGAAAGGGATGAGATAGTGAGAGTGAGGGTTGATTAAAGCTTGTAACTAGAGTTATTATCGATTAGGCAAGTAATGTGGTGATGAGTCAGTTGTTGTAAGTTTCTATGAAAGGGTAGTAAGTACTCTACGATTTTCATGATAAGGTATAGAGTTGAAAGAGTTATTGTTAGGATGTGTTAGTGTTCCCAAACTAGAAAGAGATTTATGTTGATGTGTTATAGTATTCGTATTAGTGAGGGTGAAGTATAGATGTTGAATAGGGGAACAAAGTACTTTCGAGTTGATAGATCTAAACTAAGATCATGATTTTGAAGTAAAAGCCCCGTGAAATTCATAGAGTTATGAGCTTAGACAAATAAGGAGATATAGTGAATGGATGAGTGTTACATGAGTTGTGAAGAGGGGATGTGTGATCGATTATTGACTTTGAGATTTTAGTAGGATTATATTCCTAATTTTGGCCTAGTAGTTATGGGTTGGTATAATATGAAGGAAGTTTGTGATACACATGTTAGTACTAGATCCTAAGCTTGAACTTTGAGGAGTAGTGTGAAAGAGGAGACAACATTCAGACAGTGATAGTCTTAGTTGGAGATTTTCTCTATGAGGCTTGCCATAGTATATGTTCGAGATAAAGAAGTTGATTTGTAAGGAAAGTGATGTTATGGGCAGGGTACAAGTTCCCCTTATGTAGAAATAGTGAATTGAAGATAGCTCATTATATAAGAAGAGTCTTAAGATGTGTATCCATGATAGTGTAAAGTTGTGTGAAGCTCTAAGTTATGATTGCTATAAAAATCTAGATAGTATATTTGAGTTATCAATGTGGAGTAAGTTGATGTAAGCATTATTTGGCATTGCTAGTAATTAAGTTGATTGGGGCTTACGGATAGATGATGATGAATTTTTTATTATAGTGTAAGTTTTATACAATTAATTTATATGAGCACAGAAGTTGAGTGTTAGCAAGCAAAAAGAAGAGGTTAGATTGTAAGAGTTATGAAAAGTGGTTATGTAAGACAATAAGAGTAACATGTATAGAAAGATTCCCACAGAGACAGGAGGAAGCTAAGAGTGGTATCTTCGAAGAGATTCTTAGTAGTTATTCTATATATGCGACTATAGTATAACAGAAGAGTTTAAGATATTCTTGTGGATATTGAAGTGATTCCCTTACCATGTGGAGATATGTACTTATTGCCTAGTAAAAGGAATGGATTCACAAACTTATCGAGATGACCTTTGAGCTAAAGGGGAGATGATGAGGTTATGGACCAAAGTAGATTTTGAGTTTTTGATAGGGATAGGTTGATCAAGATGAGATATCAATTCTTTGACATCTCATATATTCCTTATACTTCAATTGAGATGATACTCTATTCTCGTTTGGTGTATGATTGTCATGCCCATGGCCTAGTCTGAGATATCATATATTGATTCCTATTCATGTTGAGTTTTGAGGATGAGATGCAATAACTTTATTCAGTAATTTTGATCTTACCTTATGGAGCCAAGAGTTTCCAGCCCTATATTAAATGAGATGTGACTTGAGTTTTACACTATGTACAGTTTTGTGAACTCAGAATAAATCTTGAAAGACAAGGGAGATCGTGCTTCATTATGAATATTCTCAGATAAGATTTTGGGATTGAATCCTGTTAATGGTCTTTCATTCCAAGCTCTTCCAGTGATGTTTTCCAATCTTGATAAAAATGTTGATGATAGTAGATGAGTGATGGTTGGTGAGAGAGAATGAGTATTATTGATTTTGATAATGTGTTGTATTGGTTCCATTTAAGGTTATAGACATGGAGAAAGAGTTAGAAAAATCTTGATGTATGTGATATATAGGTAAGAGAATATGCGTGTCCTTCTTGATAAAAGTTCATACGATTGTGGGTGTATATGTGCTATGGTAGGTTTGAAGATTCTCAAGTGATATTGACCTTAAAGAGGCCATAAAGTGGTTAGAGTGATAGGCTTGAATGTGTGGTTTCCATTATGTGAGTGTATTAAAGTGATGAGAATGAGTAGTATTCTCTAAGTAAAGGTCACTATGGAAATATGAAACATAGATTCTGAAGGGTTAGATTGGTATAAGTATGATCATCTTAGGACTAGCACTTTAGGACATAGAGTAAGACGTAAAATGGAATAAGAGGTTGTGGTTAGGTTGTAGATTTGAATAGGATCTATAAGATTAAATTGATGGAGTGTAGTTTCATGAAAAGGAGCTTAGTTGAGATGAGGAGTTAAGCTTGAGAGGTCCATAGAGTCTTGTATATCACGATGGTCCCATTCTCAATTAGAGTTGATGGCTTTCTTCTTGAGTTCAAATGATTGATTGTCGAGGTGTTTAAATGATTCGAATTGATTGAGTTCCAATGTACCATTCATGCCAAATAGTGAGAATGTCTAAGGTAATATCTTTTCTCTTGATCTAAACTGATTTGTCAATTCTGAGTGATTTGTGACTGTCTAGATTGGTCGATAGGTATGATGGTGATTTATTGATTATGATTCATTGATCTTATAAAATCTCGATTGTTCAATTTGTTCTATGAGTTCACCCTTAATACATATCATTTGAGGACGAATGATCCCAAGTGGGAGATAATGTAACACCCAATAAAATTATCAATCCCTAGACAAAAGAATGCTTCCATAATGCATCTTCTCAAAATCTTTTGAAAATCTAAGGCCAGACACAAGATTAGTATGAAAATTATGTGGAAAATGGTCCTATTTGATTTTTAGAGCAACCTAATCGAAAGATAATTTTTCGGGGCAAAAATACAATTCCAAAAAAGTGTGTGACTTATCCACATCGCGACATGTCGCAGACCTACACTTAATTTTGGTCCCATTATTTTCTACGGGATTAGAAGATCGATCAAAAAAATTTTAAAAAAAATGAACTTGGAAGGAATATGTCTGCATCGCGGACCTAGTAACCAACCTGTTCCACCGAAGTTCAAAATTTTTAATTCTTCGAGGGACATTTCAGACTTTTTCCGACCTCTCCTAAGAATAATTCACGACTAATATAGGTCTTTTTTAACCTAAAAGGATTCCTAAACCCATTCCTAAGTCAGTATTATGTTCTAACAAAGAGAAACCTTGAGCGAGAAAAAAGAGAGAACAGGCTACGGTTGTTACTCTTCAAGTAAAAACCAAGAGTTTCTTCAAGAGATTTTTCTCTTCCAGGTATGTAAGGCTATCCTAAAGCATGGAATTGTTCTTTCATGTGCCCCTTGATTGAGATAGATTGATATATGAAGGTATTTAAGTCTCTATGCATGTTTTCTTGAATATTTCATGTAAATTATATATATATATATATCCTATGTATTTTAATATGTTGATGATCATTACAAACTTGATTTACTGAATAAATATTTTTACATGAGTTATTTCATAAACCCTATATATGGTTTAATAAAAGATTTGTATGAATGAACCTAGGAATTGAGTCTAGAGCTTTAATTTGAGAATGTCAACTTTGATTATGATGTGAGCATGATGATAGGTTGATAGAACTTGATGGTCCTGTGAGTCTTCAAATTTGAACTCTAAAAAGCAGTTTAAATTGAAAGTCCTCTTACGTGATTGTCTAATTCATTCTTGAAAGGTTGATGGGATTGATTAGTCAAATTGTTGAAAGATATGATTGAGAAGTGATTAGATGGTTGATAGGCAAAAAGGCTCGATTGTGACAGAATTGATGGATTGATATGAGTCCTTATAAGACTCACTGATTGGATTAATTGAGAATAATTATTTATAAACATTGAGTCTTGGGAGGAGTATCGAGCACCGAATTGAGCGAGAGTAAATTTAACTCGGACTCATTAACTACATTGTCAAATGTAGGAGAGGATTAAACCATTAAGTCAGATGTTTCCTCTCGATAGATCCCTAAAATAATAGAGGACTCAGTTGATTTGATCCATTATGTATCAATTCATTCTTTACCCTGGAAAGTACTGAACGATTGTGAAAACATCAACAAGATTATTATACTATCACTAGCTCATAGGTGATTATTGTTGGATAAGAGAAACTCTCATATAGGTTCTACGTTGATAGTACTCTTATTGGATTTGTATTGATTGGTGATTTTCTAGTCTTTATTCTTGCTTTAGATAGCCATTTGGCATCCTGATTGAGTTCCTTGTCTATTGATTTGAGTTATTTGAGTTGATAGTATTCTACCTTGATGCATGTTTCATTAAGCCATTTTACATACTCGTATATTCCACGTATTCACGTCCACTTAGACTTCATTGTTTATGATGCAGTGATAGGTATTAGGGATCATTAACAGGTGTATCATTGAGGATCTATTTGCATTTAGTTGATAGGTGAGTCATTCTTATTTTCAGAGGATTTCATATTACTATCATCTAGCTACTAGAGTTTAGATTTTCTTTTATTTCATTTGAGGTAGCCATGAACCTGTCATTTTCACCATCTAGATAGTAGAGTTAGAGGCTTCATAGATTAGACAGTGATGAGTTGATGTTGATATCTTTATCTCTTGACGGATTTCCTTTTAAAACTATTTTTATGTCAGAGAATTGGAGTTTGATTTTTGGCCTATATCTTCTATATATTGAGATTATCCACCTTTTATCATCTTTAATCTTCCGCTGATATGTTATACTATAATTGAATGAATTTGATGAGGCTAAGTGATTCATTTAGGAGGCAACAATGATTTCTAAGTGTCGGCCACGCCAAAGGTACCCTCTCAAGGAATGACACATACTTTTTGATATGTAATGGCCCTATCCCTATACCAAACAGTAGTTTCCTATTTTGAGCTATGAGGAATTTTGAGCATTATTAGATTATAGTCATTTTTTCCTTTCATATACGATGTCTATGAATGACTTAAGTTTATTACATCTGAGTTGATTTTCATCCTTGAAGTTTGAGTGTTTGAGTTCTTGATCGCATTCGTGCCTTGCACTAATTCCTTGCTTGGTCATCATTCAAAGACGAAAGGTCTCAAGGGGGAGATATTGTAACTCGCCAATTTATTTTTTGAACTAAGATCAAGCCATCCTACATATGCTATAAGATTGTAATCGATGATTCTTAATTTAGAATAGGTGTTAAAAATAATTTCTTAGTGCGGAAATAGATTTGAAGATGAAGTAAGGTTACAAGAACCATCTAGCACAAACCTGAGTTAAAACATTTTTTATTAATTGAGTTTTGATATGAAAGTCTATGAAATAAGGTGATCCAATAACTTCAAAGTTGTAAATGTATATTAATGTCCTTCCCTAAGTAATTAAAGTGTGTCGGATGTGATTTGAGGTCATAAGAGACACCCAAGATCAAGTCAAGTTCAAAACATTTTCATTGGCTAAGTTTCGGTATGAGTTCATAGAAGGGTCAACTTCCAATGAGCATATCTCTCAACGCATAATGAGTTAGGTGACTCATAAACTATCAAATTAAAGATATTTGAATTGTCTTTCCAACTCATCTAATTTTTCCATAATCGGATTTTAAAGTAAAATGTTATGTCCATTTTCTTGAAGTCATGTAGAGTTGTTTGAAGTCCGCGATAGCTCCAAGTCGCGGACTGGACACGAACTCTTCTGGGTAAGTTAAATGACGTCCTTTTATTATGTTTTGAGAGTAATTTTATTCTATAACCTTTTGGGGGTTATTTTAATGTCCCAAAAGATATAGAACATCAATTTTGCACAAGAAAAACCCTCCCCTTTACTCCTAAACTCAAACACTCAAGAATCATCAAGAAAATCATCAATTTAGGGTTAGCTTTCAAGATTCATCATCAAGATAAGTTATTGATAAAATACATAAAATCCCCTCCAAACATGGAAGTGAAACTCCAACTACATAGCCCCCCCCTCCCCCGGTACAATTCGCAAGAGAATTTAATTCCACCCAAACACTGCAAGACTAGTCTCACAATGGAGGTGCACTGCACACACACCTTGTCAGCGCCATGTTAGTGCCATGTCAGCACCACATAAAAATATATTTAAAATTTTTAATTTTGTTTATTATTGAATAAAGATTCCCAACAGTTATAAAACATCAAAGAGTAAGATTTTTGTTATCTTTTTTTGTATATTAATCTTTTTCTCCATCATATTTAGATAAACTAAAGAGAGTAAAATCATTGATGGAAATTGGATAAAATCAATAATCAAAAGAAATTGATGAAATATTGTTGGAAACAATTAAGGTTATAAATATAGAGAGATTATTAGTGAAGATTTATGATAATCAAAAAGTGAGAAGATTTAGGTACCTAGGATAGCATATATTCAGTAAGACAGCTTCCCAGTAGCAGTTGGTGAGACCTTTTCACTTTCAGAGGACTCTAGTTAGTTAGTTCAGTTTATTTATTTTATAGTCAGGTAGTTGTGGGTCTTATTGCGGCACCTATCTTCAGTATAGTAGAGGCTTCATAGACAGAGTTAGAGAGTCAGCCCAATCTATTCATTTAGGTATTTTAAGCATTATTAGTATTTGTAAATAGAAAAATATTTTTAG
This sequence comes from Solanum aculeatissimum, assembly GCA_038996855.1. Lineage (NCBI taxonomy): Eukaryota > Viridiplantae > Streptophyta > Magnoliopsida > Solanales > Solanaceae > Solanum > Solanum aculeatissimum. Next base: position 10,547 of record JBCEWC010014659.1, read on the forward strand.
ATTTTGTATAGAGCATGATTGAAATTGTTTAAGTTTTATTAAATGTTCATCTTATAAAACTTCTGCGTGCATGTTGAATTCTTCATTTGAGTGAGTCATCCAGGTCAAGGATTCTCTTGGGGACCAACAATGGTTTCTTAGTACTGGTCACGTCCACTGTGTAGGCTCGGGGCGTGACACTTTGAATGACTCAAAATTTCAAAATTAAGCAACTTAAATCTTCAAAAAATTAAATTTTTAGCAAAGACTCAACGTTTTACATAATTTTCAAAAATTAACTTTTAAAATCAATCAAACATGATTCGGGACCGCTATCGGGAGTGATAAAATGGTAGATTTATCAAAAAGAATAAAAATGACCCTCATGGTCATTATATTATCCATCACTAAAAATCATATTCGTCCTTGAATATAAAACAAGGGACATGCCTGAAGTCTAAAAAAGATGAGAGTAGCGGATACGCATATCAGACTCTTTCTCCCAAGTAGCCTCTCTCACGGGCCAACGTCTCCATTGAACCTTCATTAAAGCTATCTCCTTGGTCCCGAACTTCGTGACCTATCTATCTAAAATGGACACAAGCTCCTCTTCATAAGGCAAATTTGGACACAACTCTACCGAATCAAGGGAAATCACATGAGACTCATCCAGAATGTAACATTATAGCATCTAGGCTTGAAACACCAGATGTACAAAAGATAAAATAGGTGGAAAAGTAATTCTATAGGCCACCTCTCTCACTCTCTCTAGTATCTCAAAAGGGTCAATGTACTTATGATTGAGCTTTCCCTTAATCCCAAATCTCATGACACCCTTCATGGTCAAAATCCTCAACCCTACCCAGTCACCCTTTACGAACTCTAAAGATCGAATTTGTCTATCGACATAATTCTTCTAACTATTCTGGGTTTTAAGTAATCAACTTTGAATCATACGATCCTTCTCTATGACATCTCTAAGAAAATCACTACCAAGGTTATCTACTGTAAAAGAATCAAACCAATCTATGGGTGATCTACATCTCTGACCATACAAGGCCTCAAAAGGAGCCATCTGGATGTGGAAATGATAATTGTTATTATAAGCAAACTCTGCCAAGTGCAAATACTGGTCCCACCTTACATCGAAGAAAACACATGCCCAAAGCATATCCTCTAGCACCTGAATAGTCCTCTTAGACTACCTATTTGTCTAAGGATGAAATTTCATACTTAAGTCTAACCGAGTGACTAACCTATGCTGCAGGGGCCTTCCAAAAGTGAGATGGATAAAGACCCCCGATTAGACACAATAGAGATAGGTATTCCATAAAGTGTAACAATATGACTGACATAAAGATGAGCCAATTTCTTTGTTGTATACTTAAGCTTGACTAGAATGAAATGAGTTGATTTAGTCAAACGATCCACAATCACCCAAATGGAGTTATAACTACTTACGACAGTGGGTAAACCCACCACAAAGTCCGTAAAGATCAAATCCTACTTCCATATAGGAATAGGCATCCTTTGAAACTTACCCCTGGTCTCTAATGCTCATATTTAACCTGTTAGCATGTCAAGCATACCACCAATAGTGCTGACTCAAGTCATGATACATCTTCTCTACTCTCGGTGGATGGAATATCTAGTACAATGAGCCTCCTCAAGTATTAACTTGATCAAGTCACCTACCTTACGTACATATATATGGCTCCCAATCCTTAAAACTCCATCGGCATCAAGTATGGCCTTATTGGCCTCACCTTTAGCCACATTGTCTCGAATGAGACATAACTTCTCATCCTCAAAGTGTTATTCATGGATTCGATCCGTCAAAGAAGGTCGGGCCTCTAAGAAAGAAAGCGCACTGCCCTGATAAGAAAGTTGCAATCTCACCAACCCATTGGTGAATATCTGAACATCTCGAGACAAGGGTCATTTCTCTGCTTGGATGGATGCAAGATACTAGAAGTCTTCCTACTCAATGTATCGACCACTACATTGGCCTTTCCCGGATGGTATAGAATTGTCAAGTCATAATCCTTTAGAATCTCAATCCACCTCCTTTGCCTCAAATTCAAGTTTTTCTGGTTGAAGATGTATTGTAAGCTACGATGATTAGTAAATATATCACAATGAACCCCATACAAATAATGCTCAACCACTTCAAAACAAAGACAACCTCCGCCAACTCTATATCATGGGTGAGATAATTTTTCTTATGAGTTTTTTAATTTCCTTGAGGCATAGGCAATCACTTTCCCTTTCTGCATCAAAGAACCTCCTAACCCAACCGTCGTCGCATCACAATACACGGTGAAATCATCACCCTTCTCAAGCAAGGTCAAAATAGGGGCAGTAATCAACAAATCCTTGAACTTTTGAAAGATCTCCTCACACTCCTCTGACCAATGAAATGCTATATTCTTCTAGGTGAGTCTAGTCAATGGGGTCGTTATAGTAGAGAAACCCCAAAGAAAATGCTGATAATACCCAGCTAAACCCATAAAACTACAAATCTCTATGGCGAAGGTAGGTCTAGTCCACCCTAGAACAGCCTCAACCTTCTCTGGATCAACCTTGATGCGCTCCTTGGACACCACATGCCCCAAAAATTCTACAAAGTTGAGCAAAAATTTAGACTTAGAGAATTTAGCATAAAGCCTCCCCTCCTTGAGCCTTTGGAGTACGATCCTCAAATGCTTAACTAGATCAAACTCTGTCTTGGAATAAATTAAGATATCATCAATAAATATAATCATGAAAGACTCTAAATAAGGATGAAACACCCTATTTATAAACTTCATAAACACCATAGTTGCATTGCTTAACCCAAATGACAAACAAAAAACTCATAGTGATTATATCTCGTACAGAAGGTAGTCTTAAGAATAACGGATGAACTGACCACCAATCGGTTATGCCCAAGCATTAGGTCTATGTTAGAGAACACCGTTGTACCCTAAATTTGGTCAAACAAATAATCAATCCTAAGAAAAGGATATTTGTTCTTGACAGTCACCTTGTTCAACTATCTATAGTCAATGAACATCTTCGTAGATTCATCTTTCTTCTTCACAAATACCCATCCTTCTTCTTCATAAATAGAATTGGAGTACCCCATATGGATATACTTGGCAAAATGAACCCCTTACTCAATAGATCCTAAAGTTGATCATTTAGCTCTTTCAATTAAGCAAGAACCATATGATACGGAGGACTAAAAATGGACTTTGTGCTCGACTCAACATCAATAGCAGAACTCCCCTAAGATCAATAGGAAATACATCCATAAACTCACAAATCACATAAATAGACTCTATCGAAGGTAAATCTACGCTAGTATCACGAAGAAAAGCCAAGTAGGATAAGCAACCTCTATCAATAAACTTTTGAGCCTTGATATAAGAGATAACCTTGTTACGATAAGAACCACACAAACCTTTCCACTCGATCCTTAGCCCACCAGGCATAGCTAAAGTAATCATCTCGGCAAAGTAATCAAGAACAACATGATACAGAGATAGCCAATTCATACCCAAAATAACATCAAAATCTATCATATCAAGAATAATCATGTCCACTCAAGTATCATAGCTTTCCAAGACACAAGCCAAGATTGGTGTCACGACCCAGATAGGGGGCCTAGATGTGACATGGCGAAAGAGGACCCGAAGACCCTCGATCAAGCCATCATAG
>JBCEWC010014660.1:0-14227 GCA_038996855.1 Solanum aculeatissimum
TAATGCTAAATGTTTTATATAGAAAGAGCTTAATAACTTTAGAGTATTTTATTAATTGTAATATTAAAATATATAAATTTAATTAGATTACTTATGACCGCGCGAAGCGCGGGCTAATTACCTAGTAATATGTAATTTATTAAGATATAGTTAATTCATTCTTTTACAAATTAATATTGTAAGAGAAAAAAATAGTGTTTCGAAAGAAGTAACACGACTGGTCTTGTGAAAGAGATAAAATATTTTATTTTAAATGATAATTAAAAATATAATATTCTCCCATTTTTGTTTTGGCTAATAATGACCAATAATGAAATAAATTAGTTTTAATTTTTTAGAGTGCACAATTGAATGCCTGAAATACTTTGTTCTTCTCTCCTTTACCTCTTCTATAGAACTATGGGAATAAATAGAGAAGGTTTTTTGTGAGAGAAATTCATTCTTTTCAAAAATATATTTCTGTTACCCACTGAAAGAGGTTATTTGAGAGATTATTCATGTAATCAGTGGAAGACTGAAGATCTAAATTCATTGATTCTATATGAGTATCTAGAAAGCTTCAATAGGTTAGTTGCATTTTTCTAAAATTTTCATTTTCTTGATCTATATTATCACGTTATTGTAAATTCGAGATATTGATTTGTGATTTTTTGCATGTATGATTTTACACTTTAACATGAGGGTCTGTCAAAAAGACTAGCCGCTATCTCTCAAGCAAATTCAGAAGCTCGGATCAATATGAAATAAGAGAAATCAAGAAAATTTTGGCTCACCACCTACACAGGTGATACAAATTTAATTAGACAATAAGAATCGAATCAACATGAAATTGAAATAAGAAAACATATATAGAATTATCAATGATAATTGGGTTTATGGGCAACAAGTGTTACACCTTGAAAAATTACCAAAATGCCCCAAGATGAAAGATTGCTCGCATAACACATCATCCCAAACCTTTTTGATAAATTTGAGGCTGGAATCACAATCAGTGTGAAAACTTAAGTGGAAAAGTGATTTTGATTAAATTTTAGGTCAATCGGAGCAAAAAATAATTTTTTGGAGTAAATATTCAATTTACATCAAGGTCTGCGACACCTTCGCGTCGCGAAGATACACCAAAGTGGATCATTCTCACACTTTATGCATAAAAGCCATTTAACAGGTGCAATTTATGTGTTACATAAAATATAAACTAAGATGCAGCAAGTTAGCAACGCAGACCTGCTCTATCCAATTCAAAATCTTCTTGTCGATTGAAATTTTAATGAGATGCATATAAGACTTTTATCCACCCCTCCTACATTTAATCCACAACTGATATAGGTTATTTTTGGTCTTAAAAGAGTTCTTAAATCATTCCTAAATTTTTTTACACTTTCTAATTAAAGAATTAGGGCGAAAAAGAGGAGAAATGGCTATGGTTCAAGGAATTCAAACCAGATTCTTGCAAGATTGACTATTTGTTTTCATCCCAAGTATGTAAAGCTAATCTAAAGCATGTAATTGTCCTTTCATGTGCCCCATGATTGTGATAGGATGAATTGTTATGGAATTGATGTCCCCATGATGTGTTATTTTTGAAAACTTTCTTAATGTTTAACCTATTTTACTTATATGGTATAATTGATGATTTTTATAAACTTATTTTCTTGAAAAATAATTTGAACTCCTATTTTAAGTATAAATCCTAAACACTACTTGATTAAAATTGCATGAATGAACCTAAGGGATGAGTCTAGATCCTTGACATGATGAATATTGATTGTGATGTGGGAATGATGATAGAGTTGATAGAAGTGGATGGTCTTAAAAGTCCTCATAAATTAAACTCAAATTATTGGTCTAAATTGATAGTCCTCTTAAATGGTTGTCCAAATCACTCTTGAAAGATGTGATTGAGAATTGATTGGATAGTTGATAGGCCAAAAGGCTTGATTGTGATAAATTCGATAAACTAAAAGAATCCTTATAACACTCATTGATTGAATTGATTAGGCTTGATTTTTTTATGAGCAATGAGTCTTGAGAGGAGTATCAATCCCAAACTGAGTAAGATTAAGTCCCACTCAAACTCAATAATTATGTTGCCATACATAAGAGAAGATTGAACCATTAAGTTAGATATTTTCCTACTTTTATTGTCCTGAAATAATAGGACTTGATTTGATTAATGAATCCATGATTGGTTGATTTATTTTTTTTACCCTGACAAGGTATTGAACATACTAGCAAAATGTCAGTTTGTTGCACAATCACTGGCTCATAAGTAGTCGTTGTCTGACAAAAGAAACTCCCATCTAGGTCTTGATAGTACTCTGATTGGATTGGATTGGATTACATATGATTGGTCTCTGTCTAGAACTTCTTACTTTGGACTTATGACATCTTGATCGAGTCCTTTATTTTCTTGATTTGAGTTATCTAAGTTGATAATATTCTATCTTGATGCATGTTTCATTCTGTCATTTTACATACTTGTACATTCCACGTACTGATATCCATTTGAACTTGTATCATTTTTGTTATGACCCAAGTCTAGGGCGTAGGTGTAACATGGAGAATGGAAACTCAAAGGTCCCAAAAAAGCTCCATAGCATATTTTAGGACATCATTTGTTAGAAAGTGCGGAATATACATCATTAAGTGAGATTAAGGGGTTAGAGAAAAGGACACACTCTATGGGGTAAGGGGCTTGGAGTTACCATCACACAACTTCTACAAGTAAGTCTAAGTGAAGAGAACGTGGAACACACTCTATGGGAGTAAGGGATTTAAGACTTTAACCATCTTTCCATACATCACAAGTAACAACAAATCATGTGGTAAGGACTAGGAGAATAATCTCCCTAAATACATATCGTCACATGATTTATATATAACATAATATCCAATAATGTCTCTAGTCATAAGTGGGACGGGGGCCAAGACATGTCCTAAGCTCAACCTCAACATAAGCGACATGAGTAGTCATATCATAACATAGGTAGATAGGGAATGGATGTTGTCCTCGAACTAAAAGACTCACCACAAACAGATCTTCACAAGTCGATCTAGCCACGAGGAGGTGGATATGAAAGAGCTCCAATCCCTACATGGTTTGATCATGTAGGTAAAGAGTATGCGTTAATACTTTTGAATGTACTAAGTATGTGGGCAAGCAATGCAAATGAACATGGTAGCCTGCATTTCAATGTTAGATGACAAGGGCACATATATATAGAAGGAAGTATACAGAAGAGAATACCATATCAAGATGACTTAAATCATGATGCATGAATTCCATAATACATAAACATAAGTGGGGATGTAACCTCAACCGACATGTAAGATCATGCAAACTATTAAATAAAATCTCAATGTTGCCTCTACACCAGAGAAAAAGTAGCCTACCTACCAAAGGTAGACTATACCTCACCTTATGGGCCTTGCCCATTTTGGAGAGTGGTGGTACATACATACATAATCATTCCATAAAGAAGCATAAATATGAACCTACGGTGGCACGTAGTTATGAAATAGGTAGGCTTTATATAAGGACCCTTAGGGATAGTCCCCCACCTCCAATCTCATTCAGTGCTAAGTCATCATCCCACAAAAAAATAATAATAATATATATATATACATGAACATGCTTTTCATAGGAACATAAGTCATTTCAAACTATCATCATGCATACTTGAGCTTTAAAGCCAAATGATAATTCAAATTATGCTTACATGCATAGGATTGACTCATTTATAACTTGTACATAAAGGTGTATACACACCCATGAGTGCTTAAATCTATATCATAATCATCATTGTGATCACAATCATGTCATAATCATACTTGCTTTGAAACCTTGTTCATAACCATAATTGGTAGTCAAACCCATATTATAAATCTCATAAAAAACCTTGTTCATGCATGCTCATGACAGGAGGAGTGAGAGTAAATCATAGGAGCATGAAATTCATACTTAAAATATGATAATTTAATGGGAATATGCATAATCCATGAAGAAATTGATATTTAAATCATACTTGAAATTACCAATGCATAAATTCAAAGTTAAAAAGGACATGCAAATTCAAATCTCTTGAAATCCATGTAAATCAATAGAATAAGACTTAAATCATGCTAAAATCATCAATTGAAATCAAGTCATATCATAATTTCATCAATTTGAAGCTAAAACATGAAATCCATATTCAAATCATACTTTAAATTCATGAAATAGATGAAATAAGGCTGAATTGAAACAAAGGATGAATTCACACATACCTTGATTAGATTAAGAAGTTTGAGAAGAATTTGACTTGAACTTGATTCCCTAATCGAATCCTAGCTTGAATCTTGAGTTCTAGGCTTAAGGATGTTTTTAGGACTTAGATTTGAGAGATTAAGTGTTAGGCTTGAATGAGAGTTCGTGAAATGACTAAGGACTGATTAGGGGTTTACAGGAGTGCATAAAATTCCTAAAAGAACAAGGGATTGAGCCAAATTACCAAAAAAAACCCACTTAAAATGATCTTAAAATTTGTTGAGATGCACTGCACGACTCCTTCTACAGACTGTGGTGTGCACTACGGGCCATGAAGGAGTCCATGGTGTGCACCTTAGATAAAACAATGGGGACTAAGTGAAGGGTGACCTTCACGAACTTTGGTGGGCTTCACAATCTGTGGAGGGTTCCGTAGTGGAACCCTTCACTGTAAAACTTCCTGGCAGCTAAGGAACCAAACCACAAAGGGCCAAGGTCACCTCCACGATGCACTTTACGGTCCGTGGAGTGCTTCACGGGTCGTGGAGTGATCCTTTGAGGGCACCCTTGGCCAGAATCTTTCCAAAATCATTTTTAAGCAATGATATGGCCTTACAAAGTCTGAATTCTTATATCATCTCTTCCTTGGGATCATTCTTCTTCGAATGAGCTAGATCATGGCTTGAAAAACTTGAATTAAAGATGAAACAACCCAACATGAGTGCATATTGTGAATTTGACATTTAAAACCATGAAGTCATTAATTTCATGCTAAAAACATCATTTAAATCAGTTTCATGCACATGTATGCATGTTATGACATGAAGGAATAAAAATGAAGAAGCTCGTACCATTTAAGCAAGAAAAACTTAGTACCTTAGGCTTGAGTAGATTGGAATAGGTAAGGGTATCTCAACATGTTAATTTCTCGATAGGATTTTAACCATAGCAACGTCCTTGTTGCGAAGTCTATTCACTATCCAAGATCTCAACTGGCACATCTTCATAAGTTAAGTTCTCCTCGGCCTTAACACTTTCCAAGGGCACACTTGTACATGGATCACCAATCAACTTCCTCAACATAGACACATAGAACACCAGATGGATGGAACTCATATCCAAAGACAAATTCAATCTATAAGTCACATTTCCAATCCGTTCAACAATCTCAAAAGGACTTACATATCAGGGACTCAACTTGCCTTTTTTTCCAAGATGTATCATACCCTTCATGGGTGAAACTTTCACATACACACATTCAACGACATGGAACTAAAGGTCTCTTTTTCTAACATCCGAATAAGACTTTTGATGACTTTGAGTCATTTTCAACCTTTCTCGAATCAACTTCACCTAATCCATAGCTTCCAACACCAAATTTGGGCCAAACAATGTCATCTCATCTATATCAAACCATCCTATTGTAAATCTACATCTCCTCCCTTTCAATGCTTCAAATGGTGTGGTGTCATCCCGATACTAGCATGATAACTATTATTGTATGCAAACTCAATAAGTGACAAGTGATCCTCCTAATAACCCTAGAACTCCAAGACACAAGCTCTTAACATGTCCTCTAAAGTATGAATTATCCTCTTGGCTTGTCCATCGATTTGAGGATGGAAAGTGGTACTCAACTTTACCTTTGTACCAAGCCCCTTCTGGAAGGACCTCCAAAAGTGAGAGATGAATTGGGTGCCACTATCTGATATATGTTACACCTCGGGAGGGTATCCTTGGCGTGACCGACACTTGAATAACCATTGTTGATTCCTTAAGAGAATCACCTGGCCTCATCATCATATCATACTCAATAATGGAAGAAAGTACTCAAGTAAAAGACTGAAATTAAATATAGAACAACAATCTAGCTCAAAATAAATCAAGATTAGTATGAAAGAAACTTGTCAGACAACACCCATGTTAGCAATCCCAAATCTAATCTATAAAGCCTCTATCTAAACTGTCTAGAAGTTACCATGAATGGCCATGGCTACCCTAATCAAAGGATATAAAAATACTCAATAAAAGAAAAAGGGATCCTCTGAATAGCAAGGAGGGCTCACCAATCTGGAAGCAAAACTTTAGTCTTCAACGATGCGCTTACAGAAGGCCTCTATCACCTATAGTTGCATCATTAACGATGCAGGACCAAATGGACGTTAGTATATGAAATATACTGGTATGTAAAATGGCTATGAAATAGTTAAGTCTCAACAACCAACTTAATAATCCATAACTCAACTCAATGAATATGCAAGTTTAAGAATAAAATTATGAATTGAAAATAGACTCAGTATTTATGCAACTCGTTTAAAATATTACATGCTCTATCAGGTGTTATTTGGGAGTTTCTCTTAACTGATATCCAATCCCATGACCTTTAGTTTGGTGATGCACAACGAAGGCGTCGTGTTGCCACGCCCGTCCAATACATGCCAAGGTAGGGGATGATCAAACCTCTCTTGGATCCAAATAAATATCCATCTTTTCGGGACATGAGTTATCCAAATTAATGGTATAACTATCCTACGCTGACAACATAGTTTATAGGTTAGAGTAATTTTCTACTTGCTCCCATATTGATGCTCAATACTCCTCCCAAGACTAAAACGTGCTCATGGCAATCAACTCAATTTTATCTCTTCATATTTTCTCCAATCAAACTCTGTTCAATCACTCAACAACTCCACCAATCATTATTATCATCTATGCATGCAATCAAGACTATAAATCAGACTCAAACGATCATTTAGACTCCACTCAATATATTCATTACATAAAATACGTAAGATGCCTATTATATTGATATGTATGTATAGGTAGTGTGCTCCTCATGCTCAAATTACTTGGCTCAAAAAATCAGTATCATGTTATCAATTCAGCCAATGTACAAAACCTCATAAAATAACATAATTTAGGATTCATGATGTCAAACATAGACTAATACCTCAATTTTACATAAATAACAATGCAATGCATCAATTTGTTCATATATATTCATGAGAACTCAAAATAAATACAAGTATAGAAGATTAGGATCATGGGATCTTCACTACCCAATTCTTACTCACAAATTTGACTAAGTAGACGAAAGGATGCATGGATGAACTCAATCCAATGCTTGAAGTAGCCTTACATACTTGGAATTTTGAATAATGATCAACTCACAGACAATCTCCACTTGTGTGCTTATAACCCTAGCTTTCTCCTCTCCTCGATATTTTCAAGTTTTCTAAGTATAGAATGAATAATATTGCCCTTAGATTACTGATAAGAGGTACAAAATAAAACATCAGAGATTTTAATTAAAAAGGATAAAAACAGACAAAAATACCCCTCTCTAAAACTACCGAATGAAATAACAAAACCCCGTCTACGGGTCATGGTTCTATTTATGGGTCATAAGTGGCCTCTTGTCATTGGAGGTGCCCAAAATTTGGGTTCATGGATATTGTACATAGGGTCTACGAAATCCCTCTCTGCAGGCCTTAAAAGAAATGAAAGACTATCTTGTTAATCGTGGTTCAAGATCTAAAAAAGTCAATTTTTGAATCATCAAACCATGAAACCTATTCTATGGCTCATGGATTATAGTATGATCCGTAGAAGAACTCGTACTTGGGCCTTAAACTTAGAAAAAAATTCTTAACTCATATAAGCAACTACGAGGTCCCATCTATGGGCCGTAGATGACCCTTTGTGGTTTCTCCCAGTAATTTTTCTCAATCACTTCTCAGCTTATCCTAGGCATTTACAACAGACTAGGTGGAATAAATTTGGAGATATTATATTTATCTCCCCCTTGGGATTATTCATCCTCGAATGAAGAGCAATCTAGGACCCTAGTCAAAGCATGAATCCTATCATGGACTCTAATCAATCAAACAGTTCACAAATCACTCATGCAATCAATAAATTAAACAATTAAGGAAGTAATCAATCAATAAATCAAATAGTTCATCAATCAAACTCTAGGATACTATCGCCATTCAAACTTGAAATAGTAAGGAACTAAAGGAATATGAACGAATCATTACCATCAACTCTCTCACCATCAGCATGTGTGAATAAATACAGGTTTCTAGCTTTCATATCCTCCTCAGTTTCCCAAGTGTCTTCTTCTACAAATTGGTTTCTCCATAACACCTTGACAGATGCAATCTCTTTGGTCCTCGACTTGCAAATTTGACGATCAAGGATTTGAATGATAATCTCCTCATAGCTCAATCTGTCATTCACTCCAATACTTTCAATAGGCACAACTAAGTTTGGATCTCCCAAACACTTCTTAAGCATGAAAATGTGAGACTAGATGGATGACTGCTAACTCTAGTGGTAGCTCCAACTTGAAAGCTGCGTTTCCCACTCTCTTCATAATTTTGTATGGACTAATGTACCTCAGACTCAATTTTCCTTTCTTCCCAAATTGCATCACACCCTTCATGGGTATACTTTCAAGTACATCCAATCATCGACCTCAAACTCTAAGTCTCTTCTCCTAATATCGGTGTAGGATTTTTGTTGACTTTGTGTAGACTTCAATCTCTCCCATATGATTTTTGCCTTCTGCATGGCTTGGTAAACCAAGTCTGGCCCAATCAACTCTGCCTCACCTACCTCAAACCATCCAATCGGTGATTTATATCTTCATCTATAAAGTGCCTCATATGGAGCCATCTAAATACTCAAATGAAAGTTATTATCGTAGGAGAACTCAATCAGAGAAAAATGGTCATCTCAATTACCTCTGAAATCAATGACGTAGGCTCTAAATATATCCTCCAAGGTTTGAATAGTGTGCGTTGTCTGACCATCAGTCTATGGGTAGAAGGTAGTGCTAAGGTTAACCTTCGAACCCAAGCCTTTTTGGAAAGATCTCCAAAATTGAGAGGTGAATTGAGCTTCTCTGTCTGAGATGATAGAAAAGGGGACTCTATGCAATCTAAAAATCTCTCTTATAGTGAGCAAAGTTTGTTATCCTATCAACTATCACTCAAATTGAATCATGCTTTCTATGGGACCTCGGTAAGCTTGTAACGAAGTCCATGTTAATCTTTTTATACTTCCATTCTGGGATCTCAAAGTTCTGACTACTCCACATGGTCTTTGATGCTCAACTTTGACTTGTTGGTAGTTTGGGCACTTAGAAACAAACTCAGCAATATCTCTTTTCATCTCACTCCACTAGTAGACTTATCTTAAGTCATGGTACATCTTAGTTGATACTGGGTGGATCAAATATTTAGAGTTGTGAGGTTCCTCTATGATTCTCTCACATATACCGTCAATATTTGAAACACAAAATCTTCCTTGATACCTTAATACTCCATCTCTCCCTTTGGCAAAGGTCATCACCTTTTAATTATGCACACCTGCCTTTAATTGCAGTAAGATAAGGTCTTGGTCTTGCTTCTCATTCACCTCTACTACTAGAGATGATACAGACCCATTATGCACATGAACTCCACATCCACCGGATTCATCCATTTGAACTCCCAACCTTGCTAGTCTGTGAACCTCTTTGGCTAGCTCCTTTTTCCCCTCTTCGACATGGGAGGTAATCCCAATGGATAACCTGCTACGAGTATCATCAACCACATTAGCTTTACCTGGATGGTAGAGGATTCTCATGCCCTAGTCTTTGAGAAACTTAAGCCATCTCCTCTACCTCAAATTAAGCTCCTTCTGGGTGAAGACATATTGCAGGATTTTATGGTCTGTTAAGATATCAACGTGTGCTCTATATAAGTAATGGTGTCATAGCTTGATAGCAAACACCACCGCTTCCAATTCAAAGTCATAAGTGGGATAATTCTTCTCATGCACCTTGATTTTCCTAGAAGCATAAGCAATTACTTTACCCTTCTTCATCAATACGTATCCTAATCTAATTCTCGAGGCATCATAATACATGATGAATCCATCACTCCTTTCAGGCAAGTTCAACACTGGAGCAATAATCAACCTTGTTTTGAACTCTTGGAAACTCCCCTCACACTCATCGAACCATTGAAACTTGACCTTCTTTTGAGTCAGTCTAGTCAATGGTTTGGATATGGAAGAGAACCCGTCAACAAATCTGCGATAGTAGCTTGCTAAACCCAAGAAGCTTGTCATGTCTGTCAAAGAGGTTGGTCTGGGCCAATTCTTAACTGACTCAATCTTTTGGGTGTCTACTCGAATACTATCGCCCAAGACAATATGGTCTAGAAAAAACATAGGCTTGAGCCAAAATTCATGCTTTGAGAACTTTGCATATAACTCATTATACTTAATAGTCTGCAAAATGATTCTAAGGTAATTTGCATTCTCCTCATCTCTAGAATATACAAAATATCATCGATAAACAAAATAGTGAACATATCATGGTACTGTCTGAATACTCTGTTCATCAAGTCCATGAAGGCTGCATGTGCATTTGTCAACCCAAAGGACATCACCAAAAATTTGAAATGGTAATATTGGGTTTGAAAAGCCATCTTCAGGATATCACATTCTATCACTTTCAACTGGTGATAACCTAATCTCAGATCTATCTTGGAGAAAACAGTTACACCCTAAAGTTGGTTAAGCAAGTCATCTATCCTTGGGAAAGGATATTTGTTCTTTATGGTGACCTTATTCAATTTTCTATAGTCAATGCACATTCAGAGAGACCATCTTTATTTTGCTTGAATAGGACAGGAGCACCCCAAGGAGAAATACTTGGCCTAATAAAACCCTTCTCTAGCACTCTCTTAACTACTCATTCAATACTTTCAACTCAGCAGGGGCCATCCTATAAGGTGGAATCGAGATAGGCTAAGTATCAGAGAGAACATCAATCTCAAAGTCAATCTCCCTATTAGGAGGGACTTCAAGAATATCCTCAGGGAACACATTAGAAAACTCATTCACAATCGGGATGGACTCGGGGTAGGAGGCTCAACATCGTCAGACTTAATTCATACGAGGTGATAGATACATCCCTTAGATATTAACTTTCTAGCCTTAGGATAGGAAATAAATTTACCCTTTGGCACTGCAGAACTACCCTTCCATTCTATGATAGGCTCATTCAAAAACTGAAATTTAGCAATCCAATTCCTATAATCAATGGTGGCATAGCAACATGAAGCCAATCCATGCCAAGAATCACATAAAAATTGACCATCTTTAACTCTATCAAATCAGCAAAGGTGTCCTTATGATGGATTGACACCACACAATTTCTATAGATTCTTTTAGCTAGGATAGACTCACCAACAGGAGTAGAAACAACAAAAGGCTCAAGCAAACACTCAAGAACAATCTCAAATATACTTACCACATATAGTGTAACAAATGATAGAGTTGCACCCGGATCAAGCAATGCATAACAATCAAAAGTAAAAACTTGAAGCATACCCATCGTAACATCTGGTGTAGCCTCTTAGTCCTGTTGGTTCCCCATCACATACAGAAGATTTGTTCCACCGCTTGTCCCTAGTGCAACACCTCTCTAATTTTCTTTGGCTGGTGGTGTTGTAGTAGAAGATTGGGCCTTATTTCTCCATATCAGAAATTCCTTCTAGAAGTGACCATTTGGACACACTTAAAATAACCATTCCCTCCTTTTCTGCACTCTCCCAAATGCATCCTGCCACATTTTCCACAAGGTGGTTTCTCTTTCAAACTAAGGGTCACATTAGCTTGAGATTGAGGACCCTGTGCTCTAGAGTTCTGCTGACCTTTGGACTTTTGGTCATACATGTTACTTTGAGTTGGAACAGTGGCTAAGGATATTACATAACTATTCGATCTCTTCTGGAAGTAGGATTTGTCTCTCTTACTCTACTTAGATTGGCTAGGCTCAGGCCCTGCAGACTTAGCCTTTTTGCTCAAATGCTCTTCTCCATCTCTCTTCTTATTCTCCTCAAGTTGTTACACATAGACCATAAGCCTAGAGATGTCCACGACTGGGATCAACAATGTCGCCTTACACTCTTTCTTCACATGCTTACCCAGTCCAGATATGAACTTCCTCATTCTTGCTCTTATGTCCTAGACCATCTCTAGGGCATACCTGGATAGTTGGATGAACTTGAGGCTATATTATTTAATTATCAACCCCTCCTATTTTAAGTTCACAAACTCTTCAATCTTTTCCTCCAACAAATCTTGGGGAAAGAAGTGAATAAGAAAGACAGTCTCAAATTCACTCCACTCGTCAGTCTCAATATCCTCACCGCGACCTTGTTCCCATTGGTTGTACCATACATTTTCTATATCCTTAAGCTGGTAGGAGACAAGTTCAACTCCCTCGATCTCAGTCGCATGCATGGCCTTCAAGACTTTTCACATCTCATCAATAAAGTTCTGGGGTCTTCCTCAACCTTAGACCCTATGAAGACTAGTGGGTTCATCCTCAAGAAATCTCTATGTCTGGTTGCAACAGTTGACTCTTGGGAGATGAACTAAGAGTTTGTGAACTTCGATTCCCACTCTGGGCGGCTACCAACTGGTGAGCATAGTGATAACTCCTCTGAAATCTACCTCTATAGTAGGAGCAAGTGAAATAGTAGGTATTTGTAGAACCCGAGTGGCTCTAGCTGGTCTACCTCAACCCCTCGTTTCCATATGAGTAGGTACCTCTAAAGGCGGATGCTCAGTATTGCCAGCTGGGGAATCTCTTTGGATGGCGGTATGCTTAGGGGGTATGATCTGTAAATGCGTAATGCACGAATTAGAAAAGAGCTTTATAAAGTTAAACTCTATCGCATAAAATCAGAATACAAAAAAGGTAATAATTCCTAATGTCCCATAGCCTCCTGATTATAAAGTGTGGTACACAACACACCCATAAATAAGACTTTACTAGGCACGACTTCGTAGACTCCTAAGGACACTTAAACTTTGTGATCTAATACCAAGTTTGTCATGCCTCGAAAGGGTACCCTTGGTGTGGTTAGCACTTGGAGAACCATTACTGATTTTCCAAGAGAACCACCTAGCCTTATCGTCATATCATACTCAACAGTGGAAGAAAGTGCTCAAGTAAAAGACAGAAATTAAATACAAAACAACAATCTACCTCAAAACATATCAAGACTAGTATGAAAGAAACTAGTTAGACAACGTCCATGTCAACAATCCCAAATCTAGTCTATGAAGCCTCTATCTAGACTGTCTAGAAGGTACCATGCCAGGCCATGGCTACCCCAATCAAAGGAAATATAAATACTCAATAAAAGAAAAGGGCTCCTCCGAATAGCAAGGAGAGCTCACCAATCTGGAAGCAAAACTTTGGTCTTCAATGATGCACTTGTTGAAGGCTTCTATCACTTGTATCTGCATCATTAACGATGCAGAACCAAATGGACGTCAGTACGTGGAATATACTAGTATGTAAAATGGCTAAGAAACAATTAAGACTCATAACTAACTTAATAATCCATAACTCAACTCAATGAATATGCAAGTTTAAGAATAAAATTATGAATTAAAAATAGACTCAGTATTTATGCAACTCATTTAAGACATTACATGCTCTATCAGGTGTTGCTTCGGAGTTTCTCTTAACCGTCATCCAATTCTACCACCTTTAATTTGGTGATGCACAATGAAGGAGACGTCGTTGCAACGCCTGCCCAATACTTGCCAAGGCATGGGACAATCAAACCTCTCTTGGATAAAAATAAATGTCCATCTTTTTGGGACATGAGTTACCCGAATTAATAGAGCAACTATCCTACGTTGGCAACACAATTTATGGGTAAGAGTAGTTATTACTTGCTCCCATATAGGTGCTCAATACTCCTCTCAAGACTAAAACATGCTCATGCCAATCAACTCAATTTCATCTCTTTATATTTTCTCCAATCAAACTCAATTTAATCACTCAACAACTCCACCAATCAGGATCATGATCCATGTATGTAATCAAGACTAACTCAGAATCAAACGGTCATTTAGACTCAACTCAATATGCTCATTACAGAAAATACGTAAGATGCCCGT
>JBCEWC010014661.1:0-14226 GCA_038996855.1 Solanum aculeatissimum
TGAATACTAACTACTTAAGGGGTTATTAGTGTATCATAGGCTCATTTAATAAGATTTAATATGACATTCGTATTTGAGAAATCAACTAATTGTTACTGTGGATGTTTGGGTTAAGCATTATTTATAAGAAATATTTTAGTGGTGAATCTTTGATACAATTAATACATTTAGGTTGTGAGGTGTATTCGGTGGTTTCTGAATGAGGACTATTGATCCATAATAAGATACGAGAGAGTGGTGCAAAAATGATAAATGTATGATATCAAAATGATAAGCTTATGAGTAAGGAAAGTCTCAACAAGTATACTTGTGCAAATCCAATTGAGAGTTTTAGTAAGAAAGTGTATGAAATATTGAGTTAGTCCTTTAGATTCGACCAATATAATAGGTTTAGGTGTCATATTAATGATGATATTAACCTTGAGATGATGGCAACGACTATAGAACATAATGGTAATAAGAGTTCGTGATGAATTATGATCAAGATGCAATTATATGATAATAATTTTTTTATTGAGTGAATTTATATGGTAGATACAATTTGCAGGTATCAAAAGTTACATTTGCTACTATTTGACATGTAACGTGATCATAAAAAAAGATGTAGAATGTATTAAGATAATGCTTCAATAGAATTGAAAGGAGCTAGAGTCATAAATGAATAAATTAGTGAGATGTAAGGATATTCATTCTGATGGTAAAGGTAAAAAATGTATCTTTCGAGAGAGTAGAGAATTGAATTTAAAGCCATGTGATTTCATTTGTTTTGCTTTAGTTATGATGATAGTGTGATGCTTCATTGATTTGAGTTAGAAAACTATTGGGTAATATTTGAAAAAAAAATCTATATATGTGCATCTTGAATATGGTGATAAGTTATTTTTTGTGATTTTGAGGATGGTAATTAGTACATTGAATTTTTTTTATAAGGGATATGATTAAGTTGATAAAGAGGTGAACAATAAAAAGTTAAGATACATGAATTAAAGATCTCAAGTTATGAATTAATACCAATAGATAAAGAAATTGGGGTACAAGTTAAAATAAAGATACAAGTTTTCATTGTTAGTCTACATTTTTGATAGTATATTTGTCGAGATATGAATTGGTAAGATAGGAAATAATGGATAACAATGAGTATTTACCATTTGAAAGAACTTGCATGTGGTTTGGGCCATAAATTTAGTCATTTTTTATTGTTGAGGGACCTAAAGAAGTGCTCCACTTAAAGTTTTGGCTTAGAGCATGAGGAAAAATGTCATGTGTTGTTGGTAAGAGAATAAAGTTGATAAGTAGTTAGTGAAGGAATAAGAGTTTGATATATTGAAGAGTTCAAGGTATCCATAATTTGTGTCATAGGAAGAATCTAAGGAAGGTGAAGGAATAAGACCTCCCGTATAGACTCTCGGTTCTGAATTAAATGTTTTACTATTTTTTGCCTTTGAGCTCACACATGACCTTGCAATGTGTACTTGTTTAACACAAATTTACTAAAATTTTATTGGTGACTTTTATGATGATTGAGTTTTGATTCGAGCGATGAATAGTGATGTTTGAAATATGCTACATTTTTATATTGGTCTAGATTATTCAATTATGATAGGTGACTTATGGGAGCGCTGCAATATAGACCTATATCTCTACATGATTATTGAGGATTTTGAGGGGATGAAATTACTCTGTTAATGGGACTACATAGATTATTGTGATGCGTTACATAGACACTTGATGATGACTAGAGGTTATGTGCAGATGATATGCAAAATTATTAAGGTGACCAAGAATCTCTTTAAGTTTTGGCATGAGGTATATGATGATTTGAATGATAGTTGAAATTTGTTATGTAAAGGATTGCATGAAATTGATTTTAGGTATAATTAAATAACTTTACCTCGATGAGAAAAGTACTATCAAATTTGAAATCATGTTATCAACTTTGGATGTGACTCATATATATAAGAAATGCTTAAACAAAAAATAGGTTAAGTCATAGTTTGAAATATTTAAAGGTGATAATGTGTTGCTAGGAAGACTTTGATCCTAGTAACAATTTGAGAGAATGGTAAATGACAAGTATGGCTATAGCGTTCTGTTAGTATTAAGAACATTTTCTTTGATGTAGTACTGTGAAAAAGAATATGGAGTTTGATAAATTAAGTATATGAACTATTGTATTGAGGACTAGCAGGTTGATTGTGAGTAGCTGAAAAAACTAAAAAAATATATAATTAAAAAAAAGGGGATAAGATGAATGAAAATGTTTAATAGAGACACTATAAAAGGAGTATCATTCGACCTTAGTTTCGTGCATTCTTATGTGATTACCTACTTCATTATGAGCATGGTTTAGAGTATTACTGGTTGCCTATTCTCACTCGTGTCTCACTTTTATAGACAGATCCTTAGTGGTGGATTGGGTGAACCGATCCTGTAATTTTCTCTTCACAAGGTAGGAAATTTTTGCAGACTTGATTATTTCGGATATGACATATTTGGTATTGCCTTGGGACAGTTGAGTTTTTTGGAATAGTTCTACGAGTGTCACCTGATTTTAAAAAAAACTTTATAGAAGAGCAATCATGACTGATTGTAGTTATCAAGTAATCTTAAGATTCGTCTCATCGTTGAGGTCATGTTCTGACTATGTAGGATTGAATGTGGGGCTTGTTGAGTCTAGCTCTATCGCTCTTAAGGATTATTTATAGACACAACTATTGATCTAGTATTTTTGATAATGTCGTTAGAGCATCTGTATGTTTTGGTGTATCGTTCGCTAAGTGTTTACTTAATCATTTTCTTCGTTAGGTCATAAAAAATTTGATTCTCTATGATGAGTATCCAATATCTAGAGATCACATTTTATAACTTAAGCTTGTGAGAAGATTTTTCTGTGGAAATGAAATCTTAACAAAATCTATGATGATTTGTGCATTAGGAGCATGGGATGGTTGATTTAGGTTTGCTTTTGATTATGGTCGGTATTAATTTAGAATTTTATCGTGGTTATGTGAGAAAAGATTCATCCTAATTGTTGAGTTATGGTCTAGTGGATTGTTATTCAGATAGGGTCCATGAGTTAGTCTGTGGGCTTGAGAATCACTTCTGAATTATAGATTTGTCAAATTACGATTCAAAAGTTCAATTCTTAATGGTTGGTTTTGGTGGAATGGTTCTGAAACGGAGCTTACTTGGAGAGATGAATAGTGACTCTGGAAGATAATTACTTAGGCCTTAATAATGTCAGTTATTCTTCCTTCTCCTTCTTTATGTTCGAGGACGAACATGATTTTAGTGGTGGATAATGTAATGACCCGTTAGGTCATTTTGAGAATGAGTCCACACGTTTTCATAAAAGACCCATTTCGTAAATTAAATTGAAAAACTATTAGTAACTACGGTTGTTTAGTTGATGGATAATTTTAGATAATTAATTTTAATGATGGACTAAATTATTAATTTATTTAATATCTTGTATCACTTCTCCCATAATTATTAAAATAGAATTAGTAAAATTTATTAATTTTAGTACTTTATTATTATTTAAAAAAAAAAGAAGAAAGAAAAAAAGGGGTAAAAGGGGTTGAATGCCCCAAATCCCCCACAACGGAAAAAAAAGAGAAAAGAACGACGACGACGCAGTAACGGAAAAAAATGCATGGAGAAAAAAATAAAGAAAAAGAAGAGAAGAAAATTTGGGATTTTCGTTCTAAATCATCAAGGTAATTGTTCTCGTCATTTCTATTAAGTTTTCATGAGATTATGAATAGATTTTTAGAATAGAAATGTGTCCAATTTATATTAAATTAAGAAAATATAGTCCTAGGGTTTTTAGAATAAAATCTTGATTTGGGGATTGAATAACGATCCGTTTTAACTAAAATTTGACATATAAGTTTATTTATTATGGGTAAATATATTTTGAAAGAAATTTTCAGATTCGAATTTGAGGGCTCGAGGTGACTTTTTGACCCGATTTTTTAACCAAAAAATAAATATAGCAATATGGGTGTCATTGGATTCGTATTCTTATGTAGATTATGTATTTGAACAGATTTTGATCATCTGAAAGCGTTACTAAAGACTCAAATTTTAAAGTGATTGTTTGATTAATTGAGGCAAGTGAATTTCTCGACACTTGTTAAGTATGTAGATACTCCTGTTGTTTGTGTTTAAAGTAATGGGACTTGGTGATAGATTGACTTGTGTTTATTGAATAATCCTGATGATGAAAAAGATATAATAAAAGACAACTTGTTTATATATTGATATGTGATATGTCGAGAATGATCTGAAAGGTTTATCAATTTATTATTGATGTGGTATCATGATTGTGTCTTTGTAAATTGTACATCATTACAAAAATGTTCATCTTCTCATTATATATGTGAACATGTCTAATTGCATTGATTCTAAGATAAGATTGTGATAAAAGTTATGTGAATTGAGAAAAAATAAGAAACTAAAGAGGATGTACCATTTCGAGAGACGTGTCACACGCAGCGACAAATACTACAATTTGAGGGTCGTGTCGCACGCCGTGACAGATGAATGGACTATTAAGTCCCCCATGGGTTCCGGACTGAGAGACAACGGATGTGTATCACTAGGTCAGACATGCATCATTATGTTTGACATTGCATTGCATTACATTACACATCTTTATCATTTATGAATTGTGAGTGTGTATTTATGAAACTTGTGATGAATGAACTTGATCCTTATGTTTTTTATCTATAAATATTCGTGTGGTTATTGAGCTATATGCTAAGTGCATTGTGAACTGTTAGGTTGGGCTGATTTTTATGTAGGTTGTAGTTGTGGAGGTTTGGTTGGGGAGTTATGAGTACCCGTATTCTGTATAACTTGACTTTGCATTTAGGAGTTCGCTTGTTGGGTACCGTGTGGTTGATACTCACCCCTTGCTTCTATATTTTTGTAGGTTATGCACTCGAATCTTTGTAATACTCTCTCTTCTCTTTTTATCTGAGGCTTTCTGTGGAGATTAGTGAGGTAGTTATTTGTCATTTCAACGACCCTCATCCTCCAATTTATGATCTTGTTCTACTTTATAGACAACATCATTTGAGACCTATATTTTTCTTTCAAATTCATTGTAATATAGTAGAGACTTGCGCACATGGCAACCAGGTTTTGGGGAATTTAAATTAAGTTGACTTATTATCCCTAGTTAAACCTTTATTTTATTATCCTTCAGCACTTTATCATTATAATTGAATTTTTGGCTAACTTGTCTTGGTGGGATAAGATGAGTGTCATCACGTCCATTTGTGGGTCGTGACACGAACGATATTTTTACTCTATTTCTAATAGTTAAGGGGTATTTTTGACCATTTTCCCTATGTGATAAAAAGCAAAATTGTAGCGGGCAACAACTATTATTTGATGAGCTAAATGACCAAATTATCCCCACTTTTCAATTTAAAAGACAAATTAACAGGCATGCATGTCGAAACCATCTCTTATATATAAGAGAATATAAAGAAAATATGTATATAATATAGATATACATACACACATATACATGTATATATATGTATATATATATAATTTGAAAGTTATATATATAAAAATAATAAATAAAAATAATATATATATATATATATATATATTTATATATATGAAATATTTTAAAAAGTTATACTATCTATAAAAATGATAAAAAAAATATATACACACATATACATGTATATATATTACTCTATTATATAAGCGATATATAATTCTAAAAGTTAGAATATTATATATAAAAAATAAAGGAAAACATATATACTTACACCTATATATATATATATATATATATATATATAAAATTTTAAAAGTTAGAATATTATATATAAAGTAATGAAAATATGTATATAATATATAGATATATATATATAATTTAAAAATCAAAGAATTGTTACTAAAAATGACCTAAAGAAATCTTCTCAATTATTTCAAAATGTTAAAAAATTGAAGAAACTTGATAATTAATTTATATTCTATAGGGTGAAAATTGGATGTCAACATCCACAACAAAGTAATCTAACTTAACACTTAAAGAAAATCACTTTACACAAACAATCAGATCGTCCAAATAAATTTAAGAAGAAATGTATAATGAAAATGATGAGAACTAGGCCAGAAGCAGCAAATTGATAAGCACATTTAGATTGGGTAATAGATAAAAATCCAGGACGCAGTCCAAAAACTCTCATTAAAGAGAGTGTTAAGATGAAATGCCACTTTCACTTGAAAATGCTAGTGCATTGTACAAGGCATACATATATTGATAAACAATCAACATTTGCGTCCAACTTTTACACATTATTCAGGTCAATCAACAGGTAATAGGTTCAGATAACCTTACTTTTTAAGTAAAATAATCTCTAAGTAAGCATGACAATGTTGTGTTTGTGGATTATTCATGTATTTGACATTGTTATGAGAGAATCATTAGTTAGCACAAATAATTGTGAGTAGCACTAAAATATACAAGGCTTGTTAATGCAAGTTCTTTTTTATACTTAAGGTTGTTAATTAAATAATTTGAGCCTAATCAATGTGTGACACCCCGTGACTCTATCCTCACATGTATCTATGTTTCAAGACTCATTCTTACATATGAGAAGTGCATTAGGGTCATAAGGGACTTCCAACACATAGACGAGTTCAAAAATTTCCAATAAATTGAGTTTCTAGTGATCGATTATGCAAGGGTCGACTTTAAACGATACTAAATCTTAGTACACAAAGTATTAGGTGTCTCATGACCTATCAAATGAAATCTCTTTGAATTAACTTTTCAACGCAACTGGTTTCACCTCATTTGGAGTCAAAAGTTATAGTTGTTTTACTGAACACTGCCAGAGCAGAGTACTTCTACGAAACCACATATGGGTCGTGGACTGAAGTAGGACCGGTAAAGCGGGATTTCATGGAAAGGTCGAGAAAGTCAAATTTTAGCTCCAAACTTCACAAATCCATCTACGGGTCATGAATAGGTCTTGTGAAAAGTTTCAGTAGCTTAAAAAACGTGCCTAAAAGTTCACGGAAGTGACCCACGAGTCGTGGAACATTCCACGGGCCATAAAGGGTCTCGTGGATGACTTTTTTCAGCTTTTTCTAAAGGATAATTTTGGTCTTTTTCCACCATTTTAAAGCCTAAACTCGACTTTTTATACCTAATTAAAGTCCTAAAAATATCTAATCAGTAACATTACGCTAAATCATCCTCCCCAAACATAGAACAAGATTTCAAGAGAGAAAAGGCTAGGGTTTGAAGAGAGAACTTGAGTATTCTTCCAAGCTACTCCAAGATTCAAATTTCCAGGTATGTAAGGTTAATTAAAACATGGATTTTGTTCTTTCATGTACCCCATAACTTGAATTGATAGAATTGTTGATGAATTGAGTTTTCCATGGATGTTTCTTAAAGATTTTTCTTAAATTCTAACGTATACCTATATAATTTTGCATGAATTATAATTTTTATGAATTAAATACTAGAAATTGATGATTTTACTTTTATACATGAACCCTAAATTGAATTCTTGTTATTTTTAAATATTGCATTTAAATGAGTATGCATGAGTACAATTTTAACCTAACGAGTCTATAAAATCCTTAAATGTTTTAACTCTATTATTGTTTCTTGAATGCTATGATCTTGAGTGATGCATGATTGAGTCTTTACAAGTCAAAAACTGAACCTCAAAAGAATGTAACCAAAAAGTTGATGATTGATGTGATGAACTGAGTTGACGAATGTCCAATGAGACTAGATGAATAAGTTAACCATAGAGTTAAGGTCTTATGAGCATAATGAGTCTTGGGAGGAGTATTGAGCACCAAATTGAGTAAGAGGAAGTCCAACTCGAACTCAATAACTATGTTTCTAGTATAGGAGAGGATTGAACCATAAAATCGAATGTTTCCTTATTATCCCAAAAAGAGGACTTGATGTTATTATTGTGGATCCACTGATGGGATGTCTTTTACCCCGACAAGGTATTGGATGGATGTGGCAACGACATTGCTTTGTTGTATCATCACCGGCTCATAGGTGATGGTTGTCGGTTAAAGAAACTCCCAAATAGGTCTTGATAACACTCTAAGTGGATGAGATAAGATAGTATATGAGTGGTCATTGTCTACACTGTATTTCTTACTTTAGACTCTTGACTTGATGATTGAGCTTCTTATTTCTTGAGTTGATGTTATTCTGTCTTTACAAGTTTCATTCTACCATTTTACATACAAGTACATTCCACGTACTGACGCCCATTTGGGCCTGCATCTTTTCATGATGCAGAGACAGGTACTAGTGGCAGCAGGCGCTTCGTTGAGGACCTAGTTACGTTCAACTGATTGGTGAGTCCTCCTCTACTTCCGGAAGATGATATGTTTTATCTTTTAGCTTTGAGTTTAGACTTATTTTATTTCATTTTGAGGCAGTCATGGACCTATCATTGGCACAGTTAGTAAGATGTAGAGGCTTCATAAACTAGACTCTAGAGTTATGTTTTGATGTTATTTCTGACTAGTTTCTTTTCACGCTAGTCTTACTTAGTCGATGGATAGATTGTTTGGCCTTTGGCCTTTGACTTATCATTTTATCATGTTATTTCTTTGAGTATTCCGCATCATTGATGTATTTCGCTATTAGATTGTGATTGAACGAATGTGACGAGGCCGAGTGGTTCGCTTGGGGGCTAGCAATAATCTCAGAGTGCCGGCCACGCCAAGAGTACCCTCCCGGGGCGTGACACAATATTTCTGAACTATCACAAGGTTATAGTAATGTAGGGGCTAATTGTACTTCATTTATTTATTTACTCAACAACACATAATTCATGTAGCAATAAAACAAAAAAAGACAAGTACTTTTAAGTGAAGATAACTGATGCTATCAGAAAATCAAAATCAAGTCTCCATCAGGGTTTTTGGATTCTTCACTCAAAAGGGACAAAAAATGAATCAAAATTAAGTCAAATATCACAAAAACTTTTGAAAAGACAACAAACTGACTCAGACGTTGAGCAATGTGTGAAAATCAATATCAACAACACATAAGTTTTTAAAAAAGATCATAAATTTCAAAAGTAGAAATAAACATCATAAAGCTGAGTTAATTAGTTCATAAAACTGAAAATACAAATCAAATAAAACAGATGACGAAGGAAACCCACCTCCAACTTTGGTCTCAAGAAAGAGAGAATAGAGAAGAAGAGTTTAAACTTAGAGATGAGAAATTGTGGAATGTCACTTAAGAGACAGACAATAGTACATACTCCTAGTGAAATTTTTTAATTGTTAACACAAATAATATTATTACACTAATTTAGAGATTACAAAGGAGACAAAAGCATGATGCAATTTGATAATCCATACTCAGATGACAAAGTTAACAAGTGGTGGACTAAACATGGATTGCGTGATGGAATAGTCTTTCCCTTTTTTTTAAAAATAAAATAATTTTTCTTCTAATTTTATTCAAATAAATTTTTTTCCTATTTTCCTATGTTTTGGTTACTCAAAATATTTTCTATGAAAAAATAATTTAAGTTGTATGAGTCGTATTGTAAATTTATTGTATTCTCTCCATCCAGTCACTCTTCCCAACCTCCACCCGTAGATCATTGTAACAATCTGACTCCATCATTGTCGGTGGATCAATAGAAAAATATAATTGAGTCAGAATTTTTTTTAGTAGTAAATTGAAATTCTTGAGCCTAGGGTAGTTTCAGACGAAATCTAAGTCATGTGAGGTCTAGGAGCATTGGATTGGGAGTTGGATTGTATGTTTAATCATTTGAGTGGATAGCAAGACGATAAGGAGCTCATACAGATTTATGAAACTAAATTTCAGCAAGCATAATTTCTAAAATTGATTTTGGTGCTAAGGATATATTTTGAAACGTCATGATTTGAGAGCGTGTTATAAAAAAAAGGGTTGGGACGCGAATTATGAAGTTTCTATCTGTTGGAAATTCTTACAAAAAATAGTTCATCTTCGTGCTATCATCATGAGCACGAATACTTTATAGGGAATTTTTATAGCTTGAGGCATGTCAAAAGACAATGTCCTTAAGGATATTTTACCCGCTATAGGTATATTCCCCAGAATTCAACAAGCTCTTCTAGTACAAAACTAAAAGTCAGAATCTAACAAAGATTTTATGATATAAATCCAACACAAGAATATTGGAGAAATAGAATATTTCTATACATCACTGTTTCTCTCTATTTTTCAAGTGAAGAGCACATAGAAATATATAGGTTAGAAAGATCTCTTTCATATCGTTGGACTTTAAGTGGCAGTAGTTAAGTCCAATTAAGAGTAAATAATATATAGGAGCAATTAAGAGGTCAAAGAAACAGTCTGACAGTCTTCTCATTAGTTAGCCATACAATAATGATTATTTGTATGAAAACAAACGTTATATTTGGATTAGAAATAATTATCAATCAAAGGCTATTTATGGAAAGAATAAATTAATTAATGACTATTAATCAAGATATCAAAAAATATGAATTTAGACAATTATATGAATACTTTCTTTTGAGATACTAGAATCATTTTTCCAATAATCTCTTATATATCTCAAAAGGAATATTAATAGATCGAATGAAATAAGCTTTTTGCGATTTTCACATATGAGCACAATGCATTAAATTTGGTGTCCGTACACTATGAACCAGATATAGATAAAACAAGATTAAACTTACAGAATCAATGGTGAAGTTTAGAACTTCTATGAACCAATAATTTTTTTATAAGTCCAATATCTTATTTTATCACATTACAATCACACAATTTTTGTTATTATCACAATTTTGCGCTAAGAGGCCATGTGTGTGTCCTGGCATTCATGAGTGCTCTAGAAATACATCACAATTTCATAGAAGCGGTACCACTTTACACTCATATAGGTCCAATCATCAAGTATATTCTGCAAAGCAATACACCACTTATAAAGGATATGATTTGGATTAAGAATTTAGCTCAACTCTCATTTTGCCTTGCAGATTGTTGCACTATATTCACACATCATAAGAGGAACATAATTATGTAATGTTTACTTAATCAACTAATGACTTGTTATTATGCATATGAACCTAATTCACGGGATCTCCAATCACATAGGTTGGGTTACCATCATTGTTAATCTTCTCAATTTGACTAATCAAGTCACTCACCTCAATGTTTCTTTTAGTTAGTGAATTGATCAGATTCACCTCCAACTACACAAAATAATTTCATCTTCTAATAGTTGTTTTATCATACTATATCTCAACCACATGTATTTAATTTTGCCACTGCAAAAATTATTTTTCACAAGAATTATTTTTGCTTGGCAACCACGTATGGATTTTGAAATCAGCTTATTATCATATATTGTACCCCTCTAGTACAATCAAATATTCAATTTATTAGGTACTATACTTTTGGTACCTCTCATGTATCATCAATGACTTCTTTTCAAAATATAAACAATATCATTTTCTTTTCAAAATATAAAACACCATCATTTTCAATAAGGTATAAACTTTATCATCATTTTTCCTCTCTTTGAAATTATCATTTCAAAATCATTTTCAGCAACACTAATATAATAAATATAGTCATTCCATAAAAGAAATAATATTTTCAACAAACTCAAATTATTATAATGTCGCATTCAATCACATCACAATAGATTATCACAAATATGTATTAACATTAAATTAGTATACAACAAAAAATGTAGATCCTATTTTTCTTTTGTGAGGATCATGTATCAAAACCGCAAGATACCTTTACACTTGCAAAATACTCCTACACTTTCAAATATTTTGAAATGGGGGAGTAGCTTTTTCACAATTCATAAAGCTTTTCAAATTAATATGTAAGATACAAATTTATTTATAAACATATATTGCAATTTAATTTATCAATAAACATACGGTTACATATCTAGAGATATCATCTATAAATGTGACACATAAACATTTGCAACCTCTAATCTTTTAAAAACATACAACCTCTAAATTATAATATAAACCACAATCAAAACAATTCAAATGACAATATTATCTCTTACACTCTCAAACATTAGAAATGTTTTCCATAAAATCAAATAAACAACATTTTTCTTAAGTTGATCTTAGAAAGGACTTCCAACATAAAAATATATCAAAAGCACATTAATAAAATATTAAAATAATAAATTTAAACACATAATTTGTAAGATTTGAAATTCATTTTATTAAACTGAGTAGACTATAAGTCTTAACACATCAAAGATTATCTCAATCAATTAAGTAAACATAAGAACTATCATTTTCATCTTGAAAAATATTAGTCACAAATAAATCATGCTTAAAATACTCATCACCCATAACAACATTTGTTAACTCACTATCAAACTCAAAATTTAAGAAGAATTTTTCTTTCTAAGAACTTGAGTAGTTCTAGAATCACCAACATATATAAATGTTTCTTCTTCTCCCATTTGGGGGTAGAACACAAAAATTTTAGTTTACAAAAATGTGTTCAACAATGTAAAAGTTTAACACTCAATTTTTCACTTCCACATATTAGCCACAAGATTCACTTGAGAAAAGATCACAATAATTTATATCATCCGCTATTACAAACGTAATTATCTTGACAAAGTTCTCATTTCTCTTAATCTTCTTCAATATTAAGAGGTGTATTGGCTTAATTTGTCACATACAAAATAAAATTATTTTCATTGAAACAATAAAATAATAGCATGTATACCTGTTAGGTTGTAATTTTCTTCTCTTTTGATAACTGCAACAAGGCTGACTCTTGATAGAATTGGAACAACAATAGAAGTAATTTATGCTATAGGTGTGGGAGCATCATGGAAAACATTATTGTAATATTTACCATAAGATCGAATTTAAATATTCTTAAGATTGTTGGAAATTCTTGCGGAAAATACTTTATTTTCACGAATACTTCATCATTATGAGCACGAACACTTATAAGGAACTCTTACAGCTTGAGGCATGTCAAAAGATATTGTCCTTAAGGATATGTCACTCGGTATAGGTGTATCCCCCAAGATTCAACAAGCTTTTCTAATACAAAAATAGGAGCCAGAATCCAACAAAAAATTTATAATATAAATCCAGCACAAGAATATTGGAGAAATAAAATATTTGTATGCATCACTCTTTCTCTCTATTTTTCAAATGAAGAGCACATAGAAATATATAGGTTTGAAAGATCTCTTCCATATCGTTGGACTTTAAGTGGCAATAGTAAAGGCCAATTAAGAGTAAATAATAGGAGCAATTAAGAGGTCAAAAAATTGTCTAACAATCTTCTCATTAGTTAGACATACAATAATGATTATTTGGATGAAAACAAACATTATATTTGGATTAGAAATAACTGTCAATTAAAGGCTATTTATGAAAGAGAATAAATTAATTATGGCTATTAATCAAGATATCAAGAAATATGAATTTAGACAATTATATGAATACTTCCTTTTGAGATACTAGAATTATTTTTTCAACGCTGTCTTCGTGCAAACCACTATGATAGAATTGATCTAACTATAGCGGTGCTGTCATGGCGAGATAAGTGATTGCTATGGTGGGACAAACACGGGTTTTATATAAAAAAAGTTCCAAATTTATTTTTATTTCTCCCACTTCGTCCTTGAGAAACCACAAATGACCTAGGGCTATTTCTTTTCAACCCAGTGCTAAAGATAAGTTAATCATTTTTTTAACTTTGTATTTTAATTCGTGGACCATAGATTTCTAGGAAAAATTGTTATAGGGAAAAATTTTAGGTTGTAATTAATGGTGGGTAAAAGTCTCAATTGGAGAGATGATCATGAAAGTGGCCAAAGGTTAAGATTTTGCTATAATACGGATAAATTAGGCTATTATTGTTAATTATGTGTCTTTCCTTGATTGTTTATAGACTAAGAACGGGTTATAATTTTGAAAAAGAAGAAAACTCCAATTTTATAAAGTTTAAGACTTGAATTAGAGGTAGGTGTTGACACCCAATTTTGATCGACCTTAACCCTTTTTTTATGTTATTCGATTAATTAAGCATTTTTTTTAAAAAAAGCTTATATTTTTATTGTATACATAAGTTTATATTTAGTTTTAACTGATAAATTGTATAGTTTTGACATTCAAAATTTACAAAATTAAAATTATTATAATTTACTCACTTTGGTATTTATC
>JBCEWC010014662.1:0-14226 GCA_038996855.1 Solanum aculeatissimum
AGTACATGGAGGGGGACATAGACCTTACCTCCTCCTTAAGATGATACTCAATGATACATATCAATGAAGACTACCATAAGATCATGTCTGAAGGTGCCAACTAAGATAAACCTAAGAGAGGACTCCTCTCATTACAATAATCTAAGTAAGCAATAAACAAGGGAGACTGTCCCCTTACATTTTATACAGAAATTAAAACCTAAGATTACTCCTAAGATTTAAGTTCCTGCATTTCTTGCATATTGAACTGGAACAGAAGTGTCTTCACACTGTTCTGATTTGTTGCTTCTGCTAAGGAGCCCTCCTTAATGTTTTTAGTTGTTTTCTTCTAAAAGAAATCATCTGTGTTTTGTCCATCCTCAGATAGGCCTTACTGTCTCTAGGCAATTGGTTTATCTCATGAAAAACATGAGGTCTTGTAGTCTGTTGGCTGAACTTTGCTAGTGAATCTACAACTTGATTAGCTTCTCTCATGATGTGAGTACGTTTGAAGTATAGTATTTGAACTCTGAAATAGATGAATGAGGGTTAGGGTCTTGATTTAGGGGTTTAGGTTACCTTAGGATACCAAAAAGGGGCTTACGGATTAATTAAATCACGAAAATACCATTAATGAAATGGACACTTAACTGTAAAACAGTGCCAAACGGACTAGCTACAGTGGCTTTCCAAATGCTCACTGTCCATTCAACCAACCGTCCAATAACACTTAGCCAATTTTTCAACATGAACTCTCGGAAGACTTTCTGGAACACATCACGAAGGGGGTTCACGAACCGTGTTTCTTCACATGGACCATGTACAGGTCCGTGGAGTTACACTTGGACCAAGAACCAACCCCAAACCAAGGCCAGCACACTGCCTCCCCAAACGGACCGTTTGAGGTCTCACGGACCGTGGGGTGGTCCGTGAGCTCTAACTTGGTCCATGGGTTGGGTCCATACTACCCTGAACCCACTGGACCATGGAACGGACCCCCAAATGAACCTTGGACCCTCACACGGTTCGTGGTCCTCTCCTTGGGCCATTTTCAGGGCCTATCTTCAATGTCTTTTGAATTTCAGTCAGTCTCACTATTTATGCCATGACTTCCTCATACGAACTCCGAATCGAGTGAAACCAGTTGCGTTGCATTGCGAAGCTAAATCAAAGAGATTCAATTTGATATGTAGCATCCCACACAGTTCAACCCGCATCAAAAGTTATTCTACCTCAAAATTCACTGTCCACACGGCCTCTCTAGGCCACCAAATGATCCATTTTGCGTTCGGCCTATTAAACTCAATCTGTGGCTACCAAACTTCAAAAATGATTAGTATAAAATCATACAACACCAACCATAAGAGGTTTTTGAAAAATTTTGGGTCGTTACAAATGGTCCTTATCAAGAATTAGTCTCAGCTAATCTCCCACTTAGGGTACATAAACTCTACCATTCATCCTCAAAAGAGCCATAGAATTAATAATAGTTGTCTTGGTTTCACCCCTCAATACTTTGCATTAATCAAGCATAACCTGGGGTCCTCAAACTGATGAGCACATATCTGATCAAACAAGGAAGATCTAACCTCAACAAAACCCAAAATACTGTGGGGAGGAGAAATATTTAACCTAACCATCTGTCTAGCAAGAGATTGAGAAATATCCAACCGAACCATCTATCTAGCAAGCGACTGAACCTCTAAGGCTAGGGGTCTCTTCTCAGCCCTTAAGAATGGAAAACTCCCAATATTAGTAGCCTTTTGGCTCAAAACATCTGCCATAACATTTGCCTTCCCAAGGTGATATAGAATAGAGATATCATAGTCCTTAAGAAACTGTAACCATCTATGTTGTCTCATATTCAAGTTAGGCTGGAAAAAGATATATTTGAGACTACAGTGATCTGTGAAGATCTCACAATGCACCCAATAGAGATAAATGTCATCACAACTTCAACATAAATACCACCGCAGCCGACTCTAAGTCATGGGTAGGGTAGTTTCTTTTGTGCACTTTCAACTGTCTAGAAGCATAAGTTATCACCTTCCCTCTTTGAATCAATACACCACCCAAACCCATACCAGAGGCATCACAATAGACCACAAATGGTATTCCCTCCTCGAGTAAAGCAAGAATAAGTATCGAAGTCAATAAATCCTTGAAATTTTGAAAGTTCGCCTCATAATTATCCAACCACTGAAATGCCATAGCCTTCTGAGTCAATCTAGTCAACAGGGCTGCTAAAGAGGAAAACCCTTGAACAAATCATCTATAATACTCTATCAAACCAATAAAACTCTGAATATCAGTAACCGAAGTAGGCCTAACCCACTCACGCACGGCTGGCACTTTGGCTGGATCAACCATAATACCCTCTTTTTATACAACATGGCGAAGAAATGCAACTGAATCAAGCCAAAACTCACATTTTGAGAACTTGACATACAACTTCACATCCTTCAATCTCTGAAGTACGGTCCTCAAGTGTTGAACATGTTCGACCTCGCTCTATGAATAAACCTAGATATCATCTATGAACACAATCATAAAGATGTCCAAATAGGGCTTGAACACTTGATTCATTAGCTCCATAAAAGTAGCAGGGGCATTGGTAAACCCAAAACACATAACCATGAACTCAAAATACCTATAATGGATCCTAAAAGCTATCTTCGGGACTCATGAACTCTCAACTGATAATAGCTAGACCTCGAATCACTCTTGGAGAATATCGAGGCACCCTGTAACTTTAAAGATCATCAATGCGAGGTAAGGGATATTTATTTTGTAAGGTCACTTTGATAAGTTGTCGATAGTCAACACACATACACATAGTACCATCTTTCTTCTTAACAAATAATATAGGAGCACCCCAAGGAGACACACTCTGATGAATAAATCTCTTTTTCAGCAAATCTTCCAATTGCTCCTTCAACTCTTTTAATTCAGTCGGAGCCATCTGATAAGGAGGATAGATATGGGTTTGGTGCCTGGCTCTACATCAATAGCAAAATCTATATCACAATCAGGATGAACACTTGGCAAATCAGTAGAGAAGACATTCATAAACTCTCTAGCAACCTTGGTGTCCTCCAAAGATGCAGACTCTTGGGCAACAGCCCGAACATGAGTCAAGTAAGCTAAGCATCCCTTCTCTATCATCCGACAAGCACACATATAAAAAATAACTCCCCTAGGATACAGCTCCTGTCCAAACAAACTGAGGTAACTATGGACAAGATAAAGTCACTGTCTTCGCATAGCAATCAAGAATAGCATAATAACGTGATAACCCGTCCATACCCAATATCACATCAAAGTCCACCATATCTAACAATATCAATTCAGCAATAGTATCTCTCCCCATAAAGGTAGTAACATACCCCCAGTACACCGGATTCACCACTAAAGATTCACCTATCAAGGTGAAAACATAAATAGGCTTGGCGAGTGGCTCACACAAAATATCAATATCCAAAGCAAAATAAGTCAATACATAAGAATAAGTAGAGCCTAGATTAAATAAAACTGAAGTTAAATGATGGCATACCGGAACCATACCTGTCATAACTGCATTAAAAGCCTCTGCCTAGGCACTATTCGGAATCGCATAGCAAACTTCACAACCACCACTAGCCTGTGGGCCTCCATGGGCTCTACCTCTCAATGTGCAACATCCTCCTCTAGTACCTCACCTCCTGCCCTGAGAAGTGTCTCTAGCTACTGGTGTTGGGCTGGATGAGCTGGCTAGTACCCTGAACTTGGGAAGAAGGTATACGATAAGGATATTGATGAGCCAAATATCCAATCTCCTCACAATGGTAACAAGATCTAGTCTCCTACCTCTAAGACGAGTACCCTGACAAGCCACCCTACCTGGGTGTGCTACCTACCTATACAGGTCTAGATCTGTCAACACTATCAGATGTTGGAAGAGTTTCTTGAACTGCCTGGCCCTGATGAACCTGCCTCTAAAACTCTCGATCCCACAGTGGATGTCCACTAAATTATCCATGTCGATGGGGACTCTTCCTGCCTCCATATCTATCCTATTGGATGTGCTCTATCATACGAGCATGATCCACAACACTCTAAACAGTACCTCTAGCCAAAACCAAAGAAGTTGTAGCCTCTTGAAAGTAACCTGCCAATCCCTTGGGAAACCATCAAATCCACTCGAACTCAATAGGAATGCTAGATAGAGCATATTTGGACAAGATAAAGCATATCTGGACAAAGTATGAAATCTAGACTCATAGTCTGAAACTGACATAGAGCCCTGCTGAAGCCTATCAAACTCATCACGACGACTATCCCGAAGACTGTATGGCACGAACCTCTCCAAAAATATCATAGTAAACTGCTCCCAAGTCATAACTGGAGATCCAATAGGTCGACGAGCCACAACTGACCTCCACCACTCCTTTACGAGGCCGATAAGATGATCAGTGGTATAAGTAA
Source organism: Solanum aculeatissimum (assembly GCA_038996855.1). Taxonomy (NCBI): domain Eukaryota; kingdom Viridiplantae; phylum Streptophyta; class Magnoliopsida; order Solanales; family Solanaceae; genus Solanum; species Solanum aculeatissimum. The sequence continues at coordinate 4,444 of JBCEWC010014662.1, forward strand.
CTCCACGCGACTCCAAGATGTCCAAATTACACAGTTAGTCCTAACACTCTAACAAGAAATCATAAGCTCTGTCACCCGAGGTGTCATCAAATCTCAGAGGAGCTAGTCAAACAAACCTCTCAAAATTCATCTGCTCAGCTGAGGACATAGTTGGGCTAGAAAAAGATGGTGGCGCCATACACAAGGGTGGTGCAATATATGAAGCAACTACCAAACTCTGAAGTTATGCACCTATACCCGGCTGAGGTGTCTGAATTGGAGTCACAGTTGCCGCAGGAGGATCTACCAGGGTTGGAGAAGGACTAACATAAACCATAGCTGGCCCTGCTGGGGCTATAGCAGGATCAATCAATGCTGCAGAAACTGGTATCTCAATTGTAGTTGGGGCTGGAGGAGCTCCCTCCAATATAGCCAATAACCTCAGTAGCAACTCTTGAACTTAGGTTGTAGGTGTTGGAGCTGAGGGTAGAGGAATAACATTTATAGGCCCCTCTGGCTCATATGCAGGCCTCGGAGAAGCTGACCTCGGCTGCCCTCTAGGTAGAGATGCCCCTCTAGCAAGTCCTCGACCTCTAGCCCTATCCTAAACTCTGCCTTGACCACGAGTGGGAGCCACATCTATGGACTCGGGCTTTCTTATGGATCATTGGGACTTCATAATCGGCATTTGTGCAAAAGGAGTAGATTAGACACTTTAAAAGTTGGTAATACAAAGAAACGCACGAATCAGAAGTAAGACATGAAAGTTTTCCTAAAGATTATCATATAGAATAATCAACTACCTTGTCTCGAACCCTGTGTACAATCTGAAGGGATGAAACAAAGTAGGGGTGGGTACGCCAAAATGTACCTAGTAGGTTCAATCGACTGGGTAAGAGAAATCGAACAAGTATGTAATAACAAATAATCCTAACACCTGCATCACATAGTTAGTACATAATAACATAATCAAAGATAATGATAAATATAGCAATAGACAATGATGCAATACATATGAAGTGTATGGATGCAATGGCATCGCAGGCCATAAATAAGGTGGAATCGCGACCGATGCAGAGCCGATGTACACATCTATCAAGCCGAACTACCAGATAGAACCCAACGATGTCACAGTCCATGTACTCAAATAAGTCAGGACATTGCTAGTCTTAAATAGTATAGGTATAATATATGATGTGTGCATGCTAATGCCAACAGATATAAGTATGGTGTGTGCATACCAATGCCATAATAGAGTAAGATATGTGCATATCAATGCAACAATAAAATAAGATATGTTCATACTAATGCAACAATAGAGTAAGATGTGTATAGACTAATGCAATAATAGAGTAAGTTGTGTGCATACCCATGTGACAATAGAGAAAGATGTGTTCATACTAATGCCCTTCAAGGGTATAACAAGTCTCATATTATTATGGTAATGACCAAAGTGCCTCATATCTCAAGTATTAAACTAAATTTATCGATAAGATCACAATCTACTCAAATTTTGGCTTAATTGGATCCATATACCCATCACAATACTAACATAACAAGTCATTTACTCATGAATTAATCTGCCTCTTCAATTACCACATGACATACTCAATAACTAAAATTCAGTTCCAAAAAGGTTAGTCAAACCTACCTCAATATCAAAACCAAACTCGGACAAGCTTTCAATCAACTCAAGCCCCCAAACGATCATCAAATCGACCAATCACTATCAAAATCAGAAACTATCCATCAATAGGAGCATTTTGATACCCATATTGGCATGGTTTAGGCTTAGGGGCAAAATGGTCAATTTTAGAGCTAAAAATTAAAGTTCTCAAATTTGAAAAATGACTTTAAAATCGAGTTTTACATGAAAAATGAAGTTCATGGGCGAACATTACACCAAAACTGAGTTCCAATCGAGTGTGAAATCAATCTTCAAAGTTAAGAAATCATGGTCTAAAATTCCCCAATTTTGGACATTGAAAATCATGAAATTCAAGAAACAAATCAAGATAAAACTCATGGAAAATGATCAAAATAGTATTGGGAACACTTACCAAGTTAAATCTTCAAATTTCTCTTCTCAAAGTCGCCCCAAAAAGCCCCAAGTTTGTGAAAATGGCTAAAAATGGTGTTTCGCGGGTTTAAAAATTCTCAAGTGTAAAACGCTCTTCCAACTCGTGAACGCAGAGAACAAAAAGGGAGGAGGGTCACTCACATGCTCCAATACTCCGCGAACGCGAGACTTGGTCCGTGAACATGGAGCTCAGCAACATCCAGACCTCCGTGAACGCAGAGGCTTCTCTGAGAATGCGGAGAAGAGATTGGCCTGCACCAAATAACAAAAAAAACCAATAATACCAAGTCCAATTCCCTACTCGAAACGGGACCTCGAAACTCATCCGAACTCAGAATTACATAAACTCTATATGTATCCATACCAGAAACAGTGATCCAGACTCAATGCAATCATCAAAAATTGATTTCAAGGCCTCCTTACAAAATTTACCCATACGACTTGATAAAACTAGTTTAGAACTCAAAATATAAAAATTGTCCTCGACAACTCTAAAATTATTTTGAGACCATTTCTACAGTTAGTTTCACCATCTGGAACTATTAGAACTGTTGGAATTTCTATCTGAGCTTCCGAAGACCAAATGTCGAAAACAACTAAAATCACAACATTGGGCCTGAAAACCTCATTTTAACTCAAAATTTAATTTTGCAACTTCCTGTAGTTCAGTTTCAACAATCCAGAACTAATAAAATTGAAAGATCCCTAATCCGACACTAGAATAATATTATGGCATAAAAACTTACTTTTGCAATAACTTAAGCTTCAAAAAAGTGTCAAAACTCATATTTACTATTTTAAAACTCTGTATTTTAGTTTCAATCATTCAAGTAGTTCAAACTAGGCCCAAAACAACTTACAAAAGGGTAAAATAGCAATTTTCACAGATAAGGCCAAAAATGATCAACCAGGTCATTATAGCAACTCCGACGGAGAAGGTTACGAGTCGTGGATGAACTTATGTCCCGTACCTAGGTTTCATACTCTGCATTTCCCAAAAATTATCTTCAACCTACGAGACCTTCCTACGAGCTATCTTCTGACTTACGGCCCGTAAAGGGTGTTATCTACTAACTCTTCTGAATCTTCTTCAAAAAAACACTGATTCCCCAAGAATGATCTGGCTTATGTCTCATCACCTAACTTATGGCCCATGGAGGCCTTCGTCTAATATCACTTCAGCATTACAGCATAACCTCTACCCTTCATCATACGAACACATCTATGAGCCATTAAAAACTCTATGGCTTGTCTGAAAACCTATAGTATTAACTCCTGAAAATCAATCTATTACTGGATCTGACCCATGAGACCAACCTACGGCTCGTGTAATAAACCACGACCTGCAGACTACTCCATAAATCACCAAAAACTTGCATTTTGTAGAACTTTGCACAAAATTATCCTGAATCCTGAAATCCTACTAAATTAACATAAAAACACATTAAAACAACTAACATCGCTTTGAGATTGCATAAAATCCTAAGTTTAAAGCAACAAAAGTTCTAAATTTTAGCAACACTTTAGAAATAGAAGAGAAAAAAACTAGACCTACCCTTACTCAACCAAAGGGTCACAAAGGAAACTACTAGATGCCATGAGGGATAACAGGTCTCAAACCATCAGGAACAAAAGAAAAAAGATAAGGTCAGTTGATGAAAGTCAAATCCCTAAGATGGAAGTGGTGGATGTCTTAAAGGAGAAAGAAAACAATGTTACTAAGTTAGATGATTTGGTAGGGGTAGGGGTGAAGAAACATAGGCAAATTCATACAAGACAAAAACTATCAACAAAAACCCAAATCCAAACTAGTAGAGAAAGAATCTAGTACTGTCAGGTAGAGAAGGACAAAAAGGAAGTCCCTAAGATAAGAATCAAAGGAAGAGCAAACATGCAACTAGAATCTTCATCAAAAGATCTTGGTATTGAGTCAGAGTCAGAAGGGGAACCTGGTCCCAATATTGAAAAACAAAAGGTATTTACAAAGGAGGAAAGAACTCAAGTACTTAAGACTCAAAAGGTCTTAAGTCGGAGGGTGTTTGATCTAGAATTTATTCAAAAACTAGGGATAAGAGACCTGGTTAATGAAGTTTAAATCTATGGTTGGACCCATTTGTTTAAATGGTTAGTCCCACTTTTATATGAGAAAGAAGTTTGAGACTTTTATCATAACATGGGACTGAATTTAGATGGGAGTACAAGCATAATTGTGAACAGGCATCTTATGTATTTGAATGGAGATTACATGAAGAAGATTTTGCAACTGAAAGCAAAGTGATTCGATTAGTGGAAAAAAAGTAAAAAGATAGAGAAGGTTTCTAAGTTAAATAGAGAAGCGGTATTGATTAAAGGTACATTTCAGTTATACTTTGAATTTGTCAACAAAGTTCTACTTCCGAGGTCTGAAAAGAGAATAGTTATTATAGCTTTTGATTTGTTCTTGATGGAGGCCCTGAGCAAGATCGAAGAGAATAATCATCTAGCTCTTATGATGGAACATATGGCTAAGATTATGACTACCAAAGATGGCAAACATGGGATGGCTTATGGCTATTTGGTTTGGAGAGTTTTCAAGTATTATGAGATTAGGTAATGGAATTAAAGGCACAATGAAGTAGGTCATATCTCTCAACACACTAATAGAGTGTGAATGCATTGAAGGCAAAGGAGTGAAGAAAGGGAAGCCCCAAGTCTTTGAGCTTTTAGGCACTCAGGAGTAATTGAGGCATGAACCAGAAGAAATACCCTTGTTGATGGAAAAGAAAGACAATGAAATTGATCACTTGAAGTCTCAATTGGCCGAAATTTCTCAAAAGGAACCTGGTTCAGATGAACTTTCTACCCTGAAGGCCCAGAATGCTCAGCTTACTACTTAGATGGAAGAGCTTAAGGATAAGATATTGAATAGTCATGAAGAAGTTGATAATTTCCTTTCCTTTATCCTCCAAACCCTCACTCCCAAACCTCTCTCTTCCTAGATATCCCTTGTCCTAAATTCCTCTTTTATTACCCCCCCCCCCCTCTTGTGGCAATTTTTATTGGTTTTTATTTGCATTTTACTTAAGTATTTTGGAATGTTTGTCTCATCTTTGTGAATGAATGATGATTAGATCAATTGTTTCTTTTCCCTTACTTTATGCTTTTTTGTTTATGCTTTTTTGTTTTTATGACTATGAGTTTATCTTGACTTACATGTTCATTATTTGGTTTACCGCTTGCCTTTTTAATATTGTCAGAAGAGGAAAGATATTGTAGGCTATGTGTGATTAAATTATTGCTAAGAAGTGGGACCTGGTTGAAAAGTAAAAGTATTTGTGTGAGGCCAATAAACTTTTTGCAACTGAATTAGTCATCATAAAAAGGGAGAAAATAGTTCATTTGAAGTTTTGATGATTTGACAATCTCTAGTATGGAAGGACTCTACGAGTCAAACCACAGTCCGTAAATCAAAGGATAACCTGTAGAAAGGGGTTTTGTGGTTTGGGTCAGAAAAATAGTTTTTGAAAAGGAGAACAGGATGGATAGGACTACGGTCCGTGGTTCAAACCACGACCCATAATCGAGGTTTCGTATATCCCGTCTGACATTTTTAATAGAGGGAAAGTTTGTCATTTTTATTAATCATAATCCTATACTATGTCATTTTTGGGATTTTAAGGGCCCTAAATCAGACCTAAGGACCTTAGTCATTCTTTCATTCTCCTATTCTAAAAATTCTAAGGCAAGAAAATACCATCCATAGCAGAAGAACAAGCTAAGGAGGCTAAGGTTTCAAGGGGTCTATTCTTAAAAAAATAAATTCCTTCTTCCCAAGCTTACCAGGATATGTGAGTTTAATTTGTAGGTCTCCTTTCACCCACAAAGTCCTACAAAATGTCTTTTACCTTTTCTTTAAGTTCCTTCAAGTTAATATGCATGCTAAATGATGATTTCATGATGTTTTATACTATTAAACGATCTTCATTATACCCTATCATATTTTACAAAGTATTTACATGTTTTCAAGTTAATGATGATGACCCTAATGATGTGGGTTAAAGCGATGAAGTGTGGGTTGTTTTACTATGCTTGAATAAGCATATTTTCATGATTTTTGCATGATTTTGTGATTTATGATTGTTCCAACTTAAAAGCTTAGCCCACCTAGTTTCAAGTCAAGTTTTTCATGTTTTACGATAAAAATTAGGCGCTAAAGAAAGGTTTTAAAATTATGGTTTATCAAAGATATAAGCATGTTGACAATTGTCCTAAAAGTTTCTAAGAAGGTCCCCAAGATGGACAATACTCACTTGGTGGTTCCTTAAGTTCAAGCTACTTTTATGATTTGTTATTTATGATTCTAAGTGTCATAAATTATCTAAGTTATGTTTTAAAGATTTTGTGGGATGACTTAGCACTGAATGTGACATTGAGGTAGGGTTTGGTAAGGTAAACTTAGTAGCAATCCTTTGTCTTATTAACTATGTGTCACCATAGGAGCTCTTGTAGGCTAGGCTAGTGGATCCACATAAGTCATTTATGTTATATAAAGATGTATGCCAAGATGACGAATTTCCACCTGGCAAGTGGTATCCCCATGCTAACATTGGGGGTTATATTGGATTTCATGTAGTAGATCATATGGTCCTATATGTCGATTAAGGTCCTCTCTCACAAGTTTATGATTCTATGATATGGTTCCATCACATGTGTTCTTTATATACATAACTTTTACTCATCTTGATACGATATTCCTTGTGCATGCTTAATTTCATATTTAAAGTCTCATTTATCATCCCATGCATGTTTATCTTTATTCATTAATAATGGCATTACAACTTCATATTTACATTGCATCTCACAAACTTAGTACATTCCAAAAGTACTAACGCATATTTTGCCTATATGATTTAACCATGTAGGGACAGGTGCTCCTCCACCGGCTTGTGGCTAGTTTTTAGATGTTTAAGACTAGCATTTTTATGGTGAGCCCTTAGTTCGAGCCTCTACCAATTTCATTTCTAGATTGTACTTTCTTTTGAGATGATGTATATGTTGCCCTTTTGAGGCTTTTACATTCTATGTTGTTTATGTTTGGCGTCCTTTCTATTTGATAGAAACCAAATGTTACCAGTTCCGTCCATCTATGTATTAGACGGTATGCTTTATGTACAAAAATTTATGTTGGTCATACATGTTTTTTAATGTTGCTTCATTGTCATAAATTTCCCATAGACACTTCTCTATTTTAAATTCCACATTTCTTTATAATTTATGCCTATGAATGCTTAAGATATCTAAGATGGCTTGGATGGGGTGTCTTCGGGTATCTCATTCGTAGTGTGATGAATAGGCCCTAATGTCGGGTTGTTACAAACTTGGTATTAAAGTATGAGGTTTTAAAATGTTCCTCGGATGTCCATGCATACCCCATCGAGTAGAGTCTCATTCAAGGTTGTGAAGTGCACCACTATCGTGAGTGGGAGGCTATGAGGCGGTTTAAGAAAGTCTTCCCTTCTTTCTTGTTCATGTCGTGCCTTTAGAGTCATCTAAGATTTTTCCTTATAACTAATGATGATCTCCTTCTTATTTCTAGATGATGCCACTAAGAAGCGTTCCACACCAATGAGGCACTCGCGAGCAATAAGTCCCTCCAATTCATAAAGATCATGAAGTGACTCATGGAGTTCCGAGCCACCTTTACCATGTTGTCCCAAGCATTGGCCAACCAAGATAACCAAGAAATCATTGTTCCTCCCCAAGTGCCTACTCCGGAAACTCATGTGAGAGACTTCATGAGGATGAACCTTTTCCTCAACTTTACCTTCGTACCCAACCTCTTTTGGAAGGACTTCCAAAAATTAGAGGTGAATTAGACTCCACAATATGATATGATGGACAATGGAACCCCATGTAACCTCACCAACACTCGGATATACAAGTGAGCATAATCTTTGGCACTGAAGGTCATTTTAACCGATAAGAAGTGAGCTGACTTTGTCATACAATCCACTACTACCCATATGGAATCGAAGTGTTTTTTGGTATTTGGCAAACCCACTACGAAGTCCATATTGACCTCTTCCTACTTCCAAGTAGGAATGTCAATGTCTTGAGCTAGGCCACGCGACCTTTGACGTTCAACCTTAACTTATTGGCAATTGGCACATTGAGATATGAATTAGGCAATGTCCCTCTTCATTCCGTTCCACCAATAGATCTCCCTCAAGTCTCTATAATGTTGTAGTACCGGGGTGAATGGAATAGAAAGAGTTGTGAGCTTCTTTCATTATCAACCTTTTCAACTCATTATCATTTGGTACATACAACCTCCCTTGATATCAGTGTACACTATCTCCTCTTTGTAAGAAAACCTCTATCTTTCCTTCCTTCACTAAGGCTTTTAACTCCACTAAGGCGGGATCAAGATCTTGCTTGGCCTTAACAACATCAATAAAGGAAGACTCGGACTTATGAAACACTACCACATCACCACTTCTGGATTCATTCAACCTCACTCCCAACCTAGCCAACCTATGAACTTCTTTGGTTAACTCCCTTTTCTCCTCCTTTTCTAAGTGAGACACACTACCCATGGAGACTCTAATAAGGGCATTAGCTACCACATTGTCTTTTCTTGGATGATACTTCACACTCATGTCATAATCTTTGAGGATCTCTAACCACCTTTGTTGTCTCAAGTTGAGATCCTTTTGAGTGAACACATGTTGAAGGCTCTTATGGTTAGTGAAGACATCCACATGAACCCCATACAAGTAATATCGCCAAATTTTCAAGGAAAACACTACTGCTATAAGCTCAAGATCATGAGTTGGGTAATTCTTCTCATGTACCTTAAATTGTCTCAAAGCATAAGCAGTCACCTTACCATTTTGTATTAGCACACACGCTACCCCAATCCTTGATACATGCCAATAAACAATGAACCCATCATTTCCTTCAGGAAATGTCAATATAGGAGCCAAAGTTAGTTGATCCTTCAAAGTTTGGAAGCTTTTCTCACATTCTTCTGTCCACACAAACTTTGCCTTCTTTTGAGTCAGCTTGGTTAGTGAAGACGAAATAGAGGAGAAATCGTGCACAAACCTTTTATAGTATCCGGCTAGGCCTAAGAAACTCCTTATGTCGATAAGAGTCAATGGCCTTGGACAATTTCTTACCGATTTGGTTTTCTTAGGAACAACCTTGATACCATCAAATGATACCACATGCCCAAGAAAGGCAACATCATCTAGCCAAAACTTACACTTGTCAAATTTTGCATAAAGATTTTGCTTCCTTAGGGTCTGCAATACCACCCTCCAATGCTCCATATGTTACTTCTCACCTCAAGAGTAGATTAAAATGTCTTTAATGAACACCACTATGAACATGTCAAGGTAGGGCTTGAACACCCTATTCATAAGGTCTATGAATATAGCTGGTGCATTGGTGAGACTAAACGACATCACCACAAACTTAAAGTGGCCATACCTATTCTGAAATGTCATCTTCAGAATTCCACTCTCTCTCACCCTCAATTTGTGATACCCGGACCTCAAGTCCACCTTAGAGAAGTTTGTATCCCCTTGCAATTGGTCAAACACGTCATCTGTACTTGGGAGTTGAAACCTACCTGGTGCATTTTTATAACCAAATGGTAATACGTTCCATTCATAAAATCCTTGTGGTACAGTAAATGATGTAAGTTTTTTAGATTCATCTTCTAGTTTTAGGTGGTAAAA
>JBCEWC010014663.1:0-14226 GCA_038996855.1 Solanum aculeatissimum
GCTATGATGGCTTGATCGAGGGTCTTCGGGTTCTCTTTCGCCATGTCACATCTAGGCCCCCTATCCGGGTCGTGACATAGATTCAAATTTAATCTTTAAAGATCATTTGATCACCAATTAAAAGTACCCATGCATAAATTTCATAAACTCAATAGACTTGCAGAATAGTATCACGAAGTTCATGTAATTCCATATAATTTCATGCAATGCAAGTTTAAATATTCATATATAAACATGATAACACCATTTAGAAATTAATTTAATCAATTGAAGTTCATGCATGAAAACCCATAAAATTCATGATTTGAAATAGGAGGAGAAGAAATAAAATTAGTTTGGCTTCATGGGTGAAATGAACCCATGAATCAAACCTGCATACCTTAGGTACTTAGTTTGATGATTTGAAGAAGATAGTGATTGAATTTGAGATCCTTCAACGGATTTCTAAGCTTAAGTAAGAGCGGAGATTTGAGAGTGATTTGATGAAGTGAATTAATGTCTAAGTGTGAGGAGTGATTGAATCTCATTGGAATAGTGTATCATTGGGAGGGTATTTTAGTCTAATAATGTCCCAAATAAGTTTAGAAATTAGGGAAAGGACCTAACCACCCTTACAATAACATGCTGGAAAAATTAGATGACACCCCACCAAGACACACCTCACGAGCCATGAAGTGCACCATGGCTTGTGGTGTGCTTCGTGAAGCGTAAGGCTACCTGGAGAAGGGGTGGGCCCACCTGTAAACCCCTTCACAAGGCGTGGTGTGCACCATGACCCATGAAGAGTCTCATGGTGTGCACCCTTTTTAGGGCAACTCACAATTCCTCCAAGGATGGTCACCACGACCCCTTTCACTGGCAGTGGCGTGCATCTATTGTCCATGAAGGGTTTCTTGAAGCGCATCCTGAGTCAAAATTCTCTAAAGCTGCATTTTTAATCCTTGGTTTGATCTTATGATTTATGGGCCCTCACTACCCTATTAAATTCAATGTTCCAAACTCAATAGAATCATCGAAAATTAAATCTGAGGTCTCCTTGACACAAAATCTGATAAGTCACTACTAAACTAATTTAGGCACAAGAAATATCAAAATTTTACCAAAACACCCAAAAATTATGATGAATCTCATTCTAGAGCTAATATTACTTCTCGAAATCCGTGGATTCACCAGAAATTCAATTCGAGCATCCAAACTCAAAATGTTGACCAAAGTCAAATTTAAGTCAAATTTTAACTCAATCTTCGACTTCAAACCTAAAATCCACATAACAACTCAAAATCTGATTTCAAAAATTCTAGGCCAATTTTCACATTTCAAAATTGATGAAATTGGCAGAATTTCATTCTAAGACTAGAATCTCTAGATGACTTCAAAATTCTAGATTATACAACTTAGTCCTTCAATACTCCATTCTTTAGCAAAAACCCAACTTTAAATAAGATTTACGAAAACCAACTTTGAAAATCAATTAAATATGACTCAAAATAACTTTTTGGATGAATAAAGTGATAATTGTTTTTAAATATCAAAAATAACTTTCAAGGTTATTACAATAGTACATCACCTTGAAATCATTAAATGTAGTTATACTTTTGATCTTGATATTATTGTTATGACAAATGTAATTTGTTTATCACGTCAAAACATGAGACCCTACCGTGGATCAATATATTCCTCATATATTGGCTGATGAAAAATCACATTTTTGAATTAATAATTAGTTGATTGAATCCATGTTTCGAACTTGAGATTGATGATACCCCTTTATGATTGTTTTAGAAGTTTTCATCTGAAAATCCTGCAGGTGGATTGTGTGTGTATATATATAAATGAAATATATCAAGTGTAGTAACGAGGGATTAAATTAATCAATAAATTAAATTATCAGAGATTTAATTTAGTTGATTGGTATGGATAATTCTAGCATGGGGAGTTATGCAGATTTAATGTTGGATTTTGAATTTAAATGGAGGAGTGTAATTACAAATTTTTAGTGGAATAATTTATAATTTATTATGGTAGGATTAATTCATTCATTAACGAATTAATGTCATAATTAGAAGCCTCTACTCTTGAATATGTAGTCCCTACAATACCACATTAATGATATATTTTGCAAAAATAAATGAAACATTCAAGAAGCAATTAAAAAAATAAATTTACTGAACTTCTAGCAGGGTTTTTTTTGAAAATGTGTAGACCTTTTTTAGAATAGAAAAATACTCCCTCACCTTTCTTGCTATCGGTTAAGGAACGAGGATAAAAGAGAATGGTCTCTCTCAAAGTCTTTCATCAGTTTTTTAAATCGCAAAAGGTAATGCGCCCACTGAAGCATAATTTGATTTTAGTAGAAGACCGTAGACCAATAGATTACTACTTTGGACGATTTTTGTGCAAGATTCAAATGCTTAGTGAATTCTTTTCACGAATTTGATTATTTTATCTAGTTAACTTGTACATTTTGTGATTATATGCATGGTTTCACTGCCTGATTTCTATCACACATATTAAATTAACCCTTTTTCGCATAGATTGGTCTACCTTTTTGGTTGAATGGAGAATCCTGATTTTACCTTTTAAAAAAGAAGCATTTATCAGTGTTTGAGAATTTCCTCTTAAAGGAATTGAATTAAATTGCTTTTGATTTTTCTTATTTTTAAAATATATTTATAGGCATTGGATAATTTTGTTTTTGATAGATCTAACCTTGAGTTTTTTTCAAGATCTTTTGTGGGTCCAAATTCTTGGTACAAGGGAATTCAAACTTTCCTAATATAATTTGTATGAAATAGTAAGAGCATGAATATTCTCTTATAAAAGGTCACATTTGCATTTATAGAACTGGGAGCACGAAAATAAACTATTTGTTGTTGATAGGATACCCATAAATGACAATTTTGTGTGTAGGTATGTGTGATCTTGTGCTTGGATATAAAATTGACGAAAACCTTTTACTTAATTGACTAATGAAATTTTTTGATTTCTGATAAAGGTTGCATAGAAGATGCATTCAGGAGAAGACAAAAGCAATATGGTATGCCTATGCTCATGTTATTGTTTTTTTTACTATTTCTTAATAATTAGTCCATAGTATCACACAAAATAAAATTCACTTTTTTATATTATTGGAAATGCAAGATTGGGGGAGGGGGGGATATATTGAACCATTCTTTCATTTCTAAAGTCGACCGATAATCTACCAACAAATTAGCCGTTGCGAAAGTAAGACAATCAGTAAAGTGCAGAAAGGAAGTCTAAACCTATTGTTTTTATACTAGTTGGGATCCAATGTGGATCTTACTCTAATCCTATTGGATTGCAAGGGTATTCTCTTCTAGCTGGTAAGCTATTTGAAGTTATATAGAAGTAGATCCTAGATCTACACTCAATTCTTTTCTTTTTCTCTCTTTTCAATCTTTTAATACAATGTCTCACCACTCTGATTTTCTCTCTTCTCTTTTTTGATTACACAATAATTCACTGAGAGCAACAATATTTGCTAAAAGTAGAACATAGATAGTAAGAAGATTTAGTTGATTTGTATATTTTCTTCAGTCATTCTTCCTTCATTTTAGAGATGATAAAGGACTGATGGAATGGTAATTGCAACCTAATAGATTTGATCTTTGGAAAATAAAAGGTGAATCTTATTTCCACGAATAAGGCGAAGTCTTTGGTGACTTTGAAATCTTCCAGCCATTTGAAGATCTCCTCTAGCGTGATTCAAGAATCATTGATTCTATTACTATTACAGGAGTAATTCAAGGAGTCATTGGTGCCGTGACTTCCTAGATAGCTGACCTTCTTTATCTTTTGGGGATATTTTCTGTTAAAGCTTCCTTATATGTTGTCTTCTCTTATCTCCTTTCTTATATAGTGATCAATGATAGACCTTAATTGAGAAATGATTTGTTTTTTTATTCCTTTTGTAATGCCCAGTCATTCTATCGACCTATGAATCATCAAAATTAATATTAATAATCTCTGCTTTTTTATGATGACAATATAAAATTTACTCAACTTTGTTTTTCGCTTCTTCCTGCTTTGGTTGACTCATTGACTCCCCCTGAGTTCATGAGTCATTTGAGAGATAACTTCCCCTTTGTTTGAGTGTTGATTACCCTGGATGTTGATAGTAATCTCTCCCCCTTTGATACCAGTAAAAAAGAAAGAACAAGCAACACCAAAAAAAATACGCAGGTATATAAAGCAGTATAATTAAAACATGTGTAGTGAACAAAAAGGCATAGCAGGTAGAAAAACATAATCGACCAATAAGCATATACTCAGTTACATAGAAAAAACTATTAATGTTACGACCCGAGAGTAGGTCCTAGATGTGATATGGTGAAGGAGAACTCAGGAGTTCTCGATCGATCCATCATAGCATCATCGCATGCATCATCAGTTCGTAAGCGCATATAATAAAATAAATAGCACGTAAGTATAGGGGATTCCGGGGCTTTGGACTCAAGGTATGGGGATGTTGCCGGGAATGGGATAAGCATGAATTACATAGCACATAACAATTACGTTCTAAGAGGCGGGTATGTATGACTCATGCTATGGGGGAAAACAGGGTTAGGGACTTTCCACATAAGCACATTCCCAATCCAAATGTATTATAATAGCATAACCGAAAATAGAAACATAACATAAGATACCATCACTTAACATAGATAGCGATATAAATGCAAGTAACACATAGCATAACATACAATAGAGTTCCATATGTCCTCTACATAAGATAAGACGGGGCCTCGACATATTTTGGGCTCACCCTCAAGTCATAAAGTAAAGGAACATAAAGTAAAGACAGGGTAGATGAAAGTGGGTGTTGCCCTTGGAGTATAGGGATTACCATAAGTAATAACTTCAAGAATCTAATTTAGCCATCCAATGGGGGATGAAAGTCACCTACGACCCCTATATGGTTAGAGCATGTAGACAAAGAGTATGGGTTAGCACATAGTAATGCACTAAGTATGCGGGCAGGCGATGCATATGAACATAAGCCTACCACACGTTAGATGACAAGGGCACATATATAGAAGGTGAATATAGGAAAGGATAGTATATCAATATGTCATAGACTCCATGATGCATGAAATTCCATAATTCTTATAATGTAGGAGGGGATGAGACCATAACCGACATCCAAACTCATGTGAGCTACAACTTGAACTTGCCAGATGAGGCCTCCCATCGGATGAGAGAAGATTACTTGCCAAAGGTAACCTACACTACAACTTACGACCCAGTCATTTCGGTGTGATGGCCACCTTCCTTACGACCCAATAATTTTGGAAGGATTTCCATGACATATCATATTATATCATAGCATACCTTACGGGACCACCCATTTCGGTTGCATAACCTATTTTGGCACATAGTTGAGGGAAAAGAGTGGGATCCTTTGGGACTTAGCCCACATCATATCCTTCTTGAAATCTATGTTCATGCATACAAATGGCATGATTAATGATAAGAATAGCATGGGTAACTAGAATTCATAATTTAAATCCAAATTAAGAAGAATCCATAAGAAATTCAATGTTAAATCAATAATTAAATCTCAATTTGGCACTACCCATGCAAGGATTTAAAGAGTAAGGGGACATGCATACTTGTACCTTCCTTAAATCAAAGAAATTCATCAATTAAGGGCTTAATTCATCTTGAAATCATTACATAAGAACAACCCACACTTCAATTTCACTGAATCATTCTTAACTTAAAAGACCCATTTCAAGAAAAATCATAATTCATCAAAATTTGAGAAAAAGATTTTGGGTCTTCATGTTTGAAGGAGAAACCATGATCAATCATACATACCTTGAATTTAACAAGAAGATTCTGATGAAGCCTTGAGTTTTCCCCAGTTTCAAGCTTGGTCTCCAATGGAAGATGAGAGAAAATTGAGAGAATTTGGGAGAGGAATTGAGAGCTTTTATGAATTAAAATGAATTAGGGTTCAATTTAGGGGTTTTAGGAGAGTTTAGAAAGGCTAAAATGACCTTAGGAATAATTAAAATGATCATTTAACCATTAATGAAATGGAGAAGATAACTAAAACAGTCGCTGAGAGAAGCATCCACACGGTTCGTGTAGTGGCTCATTGACTGTGAACCCTACCGTGTGGCTTAACTTGGTTTGTGCCTTGGCTTGGAATTTTGGAAGACTTTCTGGATCACTCCACGACAGGACTCACGGTCTGTGAAGCTGCACACGGACCGTACACTGGTCCGTGGAGCCTCACTTGGTTCGGCGTACTGGCCCTGGGGTCTAGGCAGTCTCTGGACCACTCCACGAAGGCCTCTCACAGATCGTGAGGCATCACACGGACCGTTAAGTGGTCCGTGGAGCTTTACTTGGTCTGGGGCCTTGGTCCAACACCCATGGAACTCACTGGATCAGTCCACAGAGGCCCCTCACGGGTCATGAGCCTCCATACGGTTTATGGTCCCTCACATAAGACAGTGCCTTAGTTCTAAAATAGTTTCCCCCTTTATCCAGAACACTTCTGTGCATGGGCAGTCTTACTATAATGGTCATAACTTTCACATCCGAACTCCAAATCTAGTGAAACCAATTTCATTGCGTAGATAACTCAGAGAACTTCAATTTGATATGTCGTGGCCCATAGAGTTCATCTCATACAAAGAGATATGGCCATTCAGAGTTAGTCTTCCCATAAGGTTCCATGAAATACTCCACCAACACGATTCTTTTGAACATGACCACTTAAACAAAATCCATGATCGTCACTAACCAACAATAACAAGTTCAAAATGGTCCTTGACCCACCAATATGAAGTTAAAATTTTTTTGGTTCGTTACATTATCTCCCCCTTTAGAACATTTATCCTCGAAAGAGCTAGACCCCGACTTAAGAAAGTCAATCAAGCAAGAAACATTTTCATCATAACTTATAATGGATCATGTATCATTTTCAAAGCCATTTAAATATCAGTCAAAATATCATTTGAATCATTTTCATGCTCATGTATGTATGCAATGTCATGGAATTCAAGAATTTAAAGAATTAGGACCATTAAAATGGATAGAACCTAGTACCTTAGGTTTGAGTAGATTGGAAAAGATAGGGGTATCGCTTCATCATGTCTAACTCTGCTTCCCATGTAGCACTCTCCACATGTTGGTTCCTCCAAAGAACCTTAACCGAAGCCACCTCCTTGTTGTAAAGCCATTTCACTTGTCTATCCAAAATTTTGACCGGTACCTTTTTATAAGTCAAATTCCCCTCAACCGTCACACCTTCCAAAGGTGTGATTGTCGTAGGGTCACCAACCAATTTCCTCAACATCGAATCATGGAGCACCGGATAAATAGGGCTCATCTCCAAAGGCAATTCCAACCTATAAGCCACATTGCAACCTCGTTCAACCACCTCATACGGTCCAACGTACTGAGGGCTTAACTTGCCTTTTTTACCAAATCGCATGATGCCTTTCATAGGATATACTTTCACATAAAACGAATTGCCTACTGGGAATTCAAGATCCCTCTTCCTAATATTCGAATAGGACTTTTTGCAACTTTGAGCCGTCCTCAATCTTTCCCTAATCAACCTCACCTTTTCTATAGCCTCCACCACCAAGTCTGGGCCTAACAATGCCGCCTCACCTATCTCAAACCAACCCACCGGGGATCTACAACTTCTACCATACAAAGCTTCGAATGTGACCATACCAATGCTAGTATGGAAACTATTATTATAGGAAAACTCAATAAGCGGTAGATGATTATCCCAATTTCTCTTGAACTCCAACACATAAGTCCTTAGCATGTCCTCCAAGGTTTGAATTGTCCTCTCAGCTTGTCTATCGGTTTGGGGATGGAAGGCGGTGCTCAATTTGATCCTAGTACCAAGTCCCTTTTGAAATGAACTCCAAAAATGAGAAGTGAAGTCCCACTTCCAAGTCAGAATCTCAATATCTTGGGCTAGGCCACTTGGCCTTGGTGTTACACCTTTACTTGTTGACAATTTGGACATTCCGACATGAATTTGGCTATGTCTTTCTTTATGCCATGCCACCAATACAACTCTCTCAAATCTCGTTGCATCTTAGTAGATCCCGAATGAATAGAATATTGGAAATTATGAGCTTCACCTATGATAATCTCCTTTAGGTCGTCGACGTCCGGAACACACAATCGATTTTTAGTACCGTAGCACATTATCTCCCCCTTGGGAGAAAACCTCAACCTTTCCTTAGGCAACCAATTTCTTTAACTCCAATAAGGAAGGATCTAGATCTTGCTTTTCTTTAACATCAATCATCACTGAAGACTCGGATCCACCTTGAACAAAAATACCGCTATTTTCTGAGTCGGCCAACCTAACACCCAATCTAGCCAACCGGTGCACCTCCTTCACTTTCTCCTTCTTCCCCTCATCCACATGCGACACACTTCCCATTGATAGCCTACTAAGGGCATCCGCCACGACATTCGCCTTGCCGGGATGGTAAAAAACACTCATGTCATAATCCTTGAGAAGTTCCAACCATCTTCTTTGCCTCAGGTTAAGATCCCTTTGGGTGAACAAATATTGCAAACTCTTGTGATCGGTGATAATATCCACATGAACCCCATATTGATAATGTCTCCAAATCTTTAGAGAAAACACCACCGCTGTCGATTCAAGATCATGGGTCGGATAATTTTGCTCATGCACCTTCAATTGCCGAGACGCATAAATTATTACTTTACCATGTTGTATAAGCACATAGCCCAACCCAATTCGTGAAGCATCACAATACACCACAAATCCATCTATCCCAATGGATAAGGTCAAAATAGGAGCCGATGTGAGCCGATCCTTCAAAGTTTGAAAATTCTTCTCGCACTCACTTGACCACACAAACTTAGCCTTCTTCTGGGTCAATTTAGTCACCAGGGATGCAATGGAAGAAAATCCTTCAACAAACCTCTGATAATAACCGGCTAATCCAAGGAAACTTCGAATATACGAAGGAGTCAATGATCTAGGCCATTTTTTCACTGCTTTAGTTTCTTAGGATCAACCTTAATGCCATCACCGGACATCACATGACCAAGAAATGTAACTTCTCCCAACCAAAATTCACACTTGCTAAACTTGGCAAACAATTGCTTATCCCTCAAAGTTTGAAGCACCAATCTCAAGTGATCCATATGCTCTCGTTCACTCCGAGAGTAAATTAGGATATCATCGATGAAGATCACCACAAAATTATCGAGGAATGATTTGAACACCCAATTCATGAGATCCATAAATACCGTCGGAGCATTGGTCAAACCAAATGGCATCACCATAAACTCGAAGTGCCCATAACGAGTCTGGAACGCCATCTTTGGGATATCACATTCCCTTACCTTCAATTGATGGTAACTGGATCGAAGATCTATCTTATAGAAATGATTAGCTCCTTGAAGTTGATCAAATAAAGCATCGATTCAGGGCAATGGGTACCTATTCTTAATGGTCATCATATTTAATTATCGATAATCAATACACATTTTAGAGAGAACCATCCTTCTTCCTCACAAACAACATGGGAGCACCCCAACATGAAATACTCGATCTAATATAACCCTTCTCCAACAAGTCCTTTAACTGATCCTTCAACTCTTTTAACACAGTCGGAGCTATATGATAAGGAGGAATGGAAATAGGTTGGGTATCCAGAAGGAGGTCTATGTCAAAATCTAATTCTCTATCAGGGTGAATATCAGGAAAGTCCTCGGGAAACACATCGGAAAACTCATTAACCACTGAAACCGATTCAAGCATAGGTGACTCACCCTCCACGTCTTTAACCCTTACAATATGATAGATGAGCCCCTTTCAAATCATTCTCCGAGCCTTGAGGTAGGAAATAAACCGACCCCTAACCACAGAATCGCTACCTTCCCATTCCAACACAGGTTTATTATGAACTTGAAATTTGACCTGTCTAGTTTTACAATAAACTGAGGCATACGAGGCATGCAAACAATCTATCCCAAGAATATTATCAAAGTCATACATCTCAAGCTCTACAAGGTCACCTGGGAAAAGTTTATGCAAAACAGAAAATAGACAACCCCGATATACTTTTAAGGCAATGATAGACTCACCCAAGAGAGTATACACCAAATAAGATTCCCTTAGAGTTTCATGACTCAAACCAAATTTAACAGCCAGTAGACGAGTCACAAAATATAAATTTGCACCCGGATCAAGTAAAGAATAAGCATCAAAATCAAAGATTCTTAACATACCAGTCAAGACGTCTGGAGCTTCCTCCACCTCTTGTCGAGCATGAAGAGCATAGAACCTGTTGTTCCTAGGAGCACCAACAATCTGAGCCTTTGGCTGCCCTTGACCACCGGGGGCCGATTGATCTTTCTTTGCACCCCTTGGACAGTCAGCAATTTTGTGGTCCAAACCCTCATATCCAAAGCAAGAACCTGAAGCTCTCCTACAATCACCCATATGGTTCTTCCCACACTGGTCACAGCGGGGGATTCGTGGACCACCCCCAACTTGTAACTTAGGAGGAGGCACCCTTGTGTTAGAAAACCTCACATTCAAACCTTGTCCTTGTTAGAATCAACTAAATCTGCCACCGCCCTTAGAGTTGGAGAACCCACCATCATACCGGGCTCTCTTAGAGGCATTCACCCATTGCTCCTTAAGCTTCTCCCCCTCAATCTGTTTAACATAGGTCATGAGCTGGGAAATATCCATGTCCCTAATAAGCATTGCGGTACGACATTCTTTCACCACCAAGTCAGAAACACCCGAAATGAACTTGTGCATTCTTTCATGGGGATCAGCTACCAGCATAGGAGAATACTTTGAAAGCTTAGTGAATTTGAGAGAATAGTCCATCACATTCATGCTACCTTGTCAAAGATTAATGAACTCAGTCATGTTAGCTTCTTGAAGTTCAAGGGGGAAGAATCGGTCCAGGAAGGCCATCTTGAACTCCTTCCAACCAACCTTGACATCTACCGTTCTTTCCACTAACCACTGCTTGTACCACACTTGAGCCACATCTTTCAACTGATACGTAACCAACTCAGCTGTTACCTCAAAACCGACACACATAATAGTCAACACCTTCGCGAGCTCATCAATGAACTCTTGGGTATCCTCGTCAACCTTTGAACCAAAGAACTCCGGAGGATTCATCCGGGTGAAGTTCCTCACCCTAGAAGCTGGAGTGCTACCATTCATGGGGTTAGTTGGTTGGGCTTGATTAGCCACCACTTCGACCAACATAGACACCACATTCCAAAATTTAGCGTGGGTCACTTATTCCTCCAAAGGTTATCGAGGGGTCTGTTCCTCATTGACCGGAACCTGTCTGGGGAGGGGAGCTCTTCTGGGAGACATCTTCTGAAAGAGCGACAAGAATACCAATATTAAGGAAGTCTCATAAATAGTACACAACATGACGTAAGGGGACAATGAAGTGAGAAAATTCCTAAAACGTCATCATAGCCTCTCGTTCATAGGTATGGCGCGTATCAAACCGATGAACAAGACTCTAATTGACATGGAATGTTGGACTCCAAGGATCATTTACAAACCTAGGGCTCTGATAACATCTTTGTCACGACCCGAGAGTAGAGCCTAGATGTGACATGGCGAAGGAGAACCTGAGAGTCCTCGATCGAGCCATCATAGCATCATCACATGCATCATCGGTTCAAAAGCATGTATAATAAACAAATAACACGTAAGTTTAGAGGATTCCAGGGCTTTGGACTCAAGCTATGGGGATGTTACCGGGAATGCGATAAGCATGAATCACATAACACATAACAATTATGTTCTACGGGGCAGGTAAGTATGACTCAAGCTATGGGGGCAAACAGGGTTAGGGACTTTCCACATAAGCACATTCCCAATCCAAACGTATCATAATAGCATAAGCGGAAACGGAAACATAACATAAGATACCATCACTTAACATAGATAGCGATATAAATGCAAGTAACACATAGCATAACATACAATAGAGTTCGATATGTCCAATAATGCCTCTATATAAGATAAGATGGGGCCTTGATATTTTTCAGGCTCACCCTCAAGTCAAAAAGTAAAGAAACATAAAGTAAAGACAAGGTAGATAAAATCCAAATCACTTGCTTTATATTCATGCATACGTAACTAAAAAAGTCAAACACATTTCATAATCATACTTCATTGGGCTAAAAAGCCAAATATATTTTCATGTCAAACTTCATGCATAGGAGTAGCGCCATACTTGTCAAATCATATCATATTGGTGTAAACACCCACAGTTGCTCAAAGATCCATATCATAGAAATTATGTGATTACATTCTTGTCATAACCCATACTTGTTCAAAATCATAGTCATAAACATATTTGGGACTTAGCCCACATCATATGCTTCTTGAAATCCATGTTCATGCATGCAAATGCCATGATTGATGATGAGAATAGCATGGGTAACTAGAATTCATAATTTAAATCCAAATTAAGAAGAATCCATAAGAAATTCAAAGTTAAATCAATAATTAAATCTCAATTTGGCACTACCCATGCACAGATTTAAAGAGTAAGGGGGCATGCATACTTGTAACTTCCTTAAATCAAAGGAACTCATCAATTAAGGGCTTAATTCATCTTATAATCATTAAATAAGAACAACCCACACTTCAATTTCACTGAATCATTCTTAACTTAAAAGACCCATTTCAAGAAAATCATAATTCATCAAAATTTGAGAAAAGGATTTTTGGTCTTCATGGTTGAAAGAGAAACCATGAATCAATCCCACATACCTTGAAATTAACAAGAAGATTGAGAAGATTCTAATGAAGCCTTGAGTTTTCCCCAATTTCAAGCTTGGTCTCCAATGGAAGATGAGAGAAAATTGAGAGAATTTGGGAGAGGAATTGAGAGATTTTATGAATTAAAATGAATTAGGGTTCAATTTAGGGGTTTTAGGAGAGTTTAGAAAGGCTAAATGGCCCTAGGAATAATTAAAATTACCATTTAACCATTAATGAAATGGAGAAGATAACTAAAATAGTCGTTGACGAAAGCATCCACACGGTCCATGTAGTGGATCACGGACTGTGAACCCTACTGTGTGGCTTAACTTGGTTCGTGCCTTTTCTTGGAATCTTGGAAGACTTTCTGGATCACTCCACTACGGGACTCACGGTCCATGAAACTGCACAGGACCGTACACTGGTCTATGGAGCCTAACTTGGTCTGAAGTCCTGTCCCTAGTATCTAGGCAATCTCTGGACCACTCCACAAAGGTCCCTCATGGACCGTGATGCATCACACAGACCGTGATGCATCACACGGACCGTGATGCATCACACGGACCATGAAGTGGTTCGTGGAGCTTCACTTGGTCCGGGGCCTAGGTCCAACACCCCTGGAACTCACTGGATCAGTCCACAGAGGCCCCTCACAGGTCGTGAGCCTCCATACGGCCCGTGGCCCATCACGTAAAGCAGTTCCTTAGTTCCAAAATAGTTTCCCCCTTTTTCCAGAACACTTTTATTCATGGTCAGTCTCACTGTAATTGTCATAACTTCTACATCCAAACTTCGAATGGAGTGAAACCAATTTCGTTGCATAGATAACTCAGAGAGCTTCCATTTTATATGTCGTGGACCACACAATTCATCCTGTACCAAGATATATGGCCATTCAGAGTCAGTCCTCCCACACGGTTAAATATAAAACTCCACCAATTCCTTTGAACACGACCACTTAAACAAAATCCATGATCGTCACTAACAAACCATAACAAGTTCAAAATGAGCCTTGACCCACCAATATGAAGTTTGAAAATTTTTGGGTCGTTACAGTTAAGCGGAACATTGTTTTATTATTTACTGAGAAAATAGGTCAGGGTATTGGCAGTCGCAGTCTTGAGAGCATCATAGTGAGCAGAGATGATGGTACCCATAGCTTCAGTGCAACATCTGCACTTGTTTCCTTCGAGATTGCATTGAGTTTTTCCATCTTAAAATTTGTGCCAAGGAGAAAGTTTCAGAGATTGTCAAACTTATCATCCATTTCATTGAGCTTGGCAAGGATATCTTCTAGCAACTTAGGATCGGATGGATAGGAGGGTTTGGGTTGGGAGGATGGAGAATATTGTAACACCCCGTAATTTCCACGTGCTAGTACTATTTATAGAACACTTGATGCAGTCTTGCGATATAGGTGGTGG
>JBCEWC010014664.1:0-14225 GCA_038996855.1 Solanum aculeatissimum
TCCTTTCCGTCAAACCATGTGCCAACATGGGATTTCTCCCTAGATGGGAAGACTTGTTTGTTTCCCCTTGTTTAAGGATGATTAGGGATCTACTTGGCAAGTAGTCCGGATCCTGGTAGTATCTCTCTCGGGTCTTCTCCGTTGTCGGTTGAGATTACATCCCTGTTATATTATTATTGTAGGATTCCATCTCATGCATCATGGCATAACATATTATTATATTACTCTTTGGCTACGTGCATTCCTTTCGTATCACTTTTCCCCTTTTCATGTTGTTTGGTCATACTATATTGTCATATGCATTGCATACCCGCATACTTAGTACATATTATGTGCTAACCCATATTTTTAATCTACATGTTCTAACCATGTGGGGACCGGAGATGACTTCTACATTCTACCGAATGACATTTGATTATCTTGAAGACTTTGCTAGTGGTGAGCCCTTTTATTCAAGGGAAATAGCCACCTTCTATCTACCTAGCTTATTATGTTATTTCTGTTACTCATTTATTGAGGGTGAGCCTCAGACTATGTCGAGGCCCCGCTTTACCTATGTAGAGGATTGTTGGACAAATTAAACTCTTGTATATTGACTAGTAATTATTGACTATTATGATTATATAATACTATGCTTATGAGCTTTGATTATGAAAAATGTTATTAATTATGCTTATGACTTGATGTTGGGAGTTGTGATTGACTATGTGCTATGTGAATTCATGTTTATCCCATTCCTGACAACATCCCTATAGCTTGAGTCTAAAGCCCCTATTCCCTTAGAGCTTATGTGCTATGTGTTTTGCTTCTGCGCTTCCGAACCGATGAACTGTGTGTTGATTCTATGATGGCTTGGTCGAGGATTTTTGGGTCCTCCTTCGCCATGTCACATCTAGGCCCCTATTCGGGTCGTGACAGCCCATTACCTAAATCCTCTTTTGGGCATTTGTACATCTTAGCGGTGACAGATTACTTCTCTAAATGGGCAGAAGTTGTTACTCTTAAAGAAGTAAAGAAGGACAACATCACAAATTTCATTCGGGTCAATATTATCTATCGTTTTTGTATTCCTTGATATATATTGACAGACAATGGCAAGCCATTTGATAATAAGTTGATGACAAAGATATGTGATCTTTTTGGCTTCATGCAACGCAATTCCTCTATGTACTATGTTGCTATTAACGGCCTCGCTGAAGCATTCAATAAGACCCACTGCAACATGTTGAAGAAAGTTGTCTCTAAATCTAAAAGAGATTGTCATGAAAGAATGGAAGAAACGCTTTGGGCATATAGGACCACATATCTCATGCCAACGCAAGCAACTCCTTATTCTCTTATTTATGAAGTTGGGGTGGTCCTTCCACTTGAGTGTCAAATTCCATCATTGTGGCTTGTTATTCAAGAAGGGATCACCAATGAAGAAAATGCTCGATTACGCCTCAAAGAATTGGAGACCCTTCATGAAAAGAGGCTAGAAGCTTAATAGAGTTCGGAATGCTATCAAGCTCGTCTAGGTTGATCCTTCAATAAGAAGGTTCGTCTTATATGCTTTCAAATAGGTGACCAAGTTCTTGTTATAAGAAGGCCTATCATTACTTCTCAATGATCTAGAGTCAAGTTATTTTCTAAGTGGGATGAATCATATGTTGTACAAGAAGTTTACTCAAATGGAGCTTACAAATTGACCAACCCAGAAGGATTGTGCATTGGCCCCATCAATGGAAAGTTCATAAAGAGATACTATCCTTGAAAAGAAAGACGCATTCCTTAAGCTAACAAGCACAGACTGTACCATACTCCTGGCCTGCAAGAGTATAAATTGTGTACGACCTACCAAAAAAAACAATAAAAGACACTCCCTCTTTCATAACTATGTTATGACTTGATCCTCTTCACTGAGGTACGTAGGCGCTTAAAAGTTACATTCTAAGTTCAGTCGCATGAGTGCCAAAACAAAAAAAATCACTCTTTTAGAACTACGTTATGACTTGATCCTCTTCACTGAGGTATGTAGGTGCTTAGAAGTTATATTCTAAGTTCAGTTGCATGAGTGTCCAAACTATATATTCCACACTTGACCCTATTTGTTGAGATTTGTAAGTACTTAGAGCTGCATCCTAAGTTCATTCTCATGAGCCTAAATAAAAGGGGAAAAGTAGAAGAGCATCATGATATTTCCCTAAAAAAAGTGCAATGCAAGTCGTAGAGGATTGAGCAAGACCGAATATTTGTCGACTTTAAAGAAATATTTGTATGAATTCCTCCTGAATGCATCAATATGAATAAATGAAGCTTGAAGCTAAAACATAAAGGGAGAATTGAAGAAAATGTGTGATATAAAGCAATCAAAAGGTTTCTTTGCTATTGATATTAAAAAAAATGTCAACTAAGCAATCAAAAAAAAAGGGAAAGCATAAAGTTTGAAAGAAAACATGTTCTTATAGACTAATCTAAAAATAACTTATAGTTGGCTAATTCATGAAGAGAGGCTTCTAAGATCTTCTTATTCTCTTCTACTTCATTAGAGGTAGTTGAGGTTGCTAAGGAAGCATCTTCATATTTGTTGTACTCCTGTTCAGCTGCTAACACCTTAGATTCAACATCTTTCGCTTTTTTCTTGACAGCATCTCGACGAGCCTTTAACTCTTTCACCCTTATTTTTGCCTCCTTAAAGGATTGAAGAGTAGAATATAATTCCTTGGTTTTTCCACTCTTCTCATTCAAAATAAGAGCAAGATCTTCCTTGGCTTTTAAATAAGTCTCAGACTTTTCAAGCTCCATAACCTTATCAGCAAGGGATGATCGTGCTTGGTCATAAGAGGTGGCAAGTTCAAAGAAAGAGCTCAATAAGTTCTTCAAAGGAGAAATGTTCACGCCCATTTTATCTATATCCTCAAGAATCACTTGTACCTCTTCCTTAAGGGAAGAAGCACGTTCTACAGTAAGGTCAATTAGTTTAGAGCATATCTTAGCCTATGCTTCCTTGACAAAATTCATTCGAAGCTTCAAAATGACCTTTCTTCCATAAAAAGTGGACATGGATATTGTTAGTTGTTCACGAGCATTGAACTCTGTATTACTTGTAATTCTTTTGTGAGAAGCAGAAGTAGCCTCTTGCTTTGATTTGGATGTTAAAGATGATTTTCTTAAATCTGGCCCTTCTATAGATTCATTACTATCTTGTGGTTTAGAAACTTCCATCATATTGATGTTGTTTGCCTGAAAAAAAAAGGGGAAGGAGAAAGATAATAATTAGTAACATCATTTGGTGCCACAAGATGTTAGAGAAGTTGAAATCATTACCTCTCTTACAGCTGTCAAAGTCTTTGAAGAACTAATGTTATCTTAAGCAACCCCTACCACATGAAAATTAGTATCTTTTTTAGCGTCTGAAGGTCATCTTAACCTCTTCCAACATTCATCACTTTCGGTACTAGTACTCTCATCTTCAGTCGATCGCTTAAGAGGAGTATGATAAGATGGACTTTTGGCTTCATCTGAAATAACTATTGTAGACTTCAGAGCGGTAGGTTTGCTCACAACTAATACCTCTTCGTTGTTTTGAATAACATCAATGTTTATACTAATCTCATTCGTCAAGAATTGCACGTGGCTTTCTAGAAATTTTCCATACACCTTGTCTCACCAAGATTGATAATTGAGCGAAACAAATTTCTTAAGATTGAGATTAGTAGGGGAAATGTTGCCTTTGCCTAGGACTTAGTTAACACACAAATTCACACAAGTCTTAATCCCTCGACTAATAAAGCCTCTCAAAAATCATGGTCCAATCGACCAGGGATATCCTGAAAAAAGCCAAATTGGCGGCTGAATTTGTGAGGACTATAAGGCTCAATAATGAAGAAATCTCCATCCCTTAGAGTAAGATGGTTTGAGTGAATACTCATAAAGAAACTAGATTGGTAATCTTTTTCTATGTCGTCATCACGATAGTGATATGCATGAGGTCTGTCAAGCAATGTTGCATTCCAAGCAATAGCTGCACCTCCATGTATGTGCTTTCGTGCCTCCTCTTTTTCGTAGTACCTGGTAACACCTTCACCAGAATAAGTGACCATAAACAGATCAGCCGACCCAGTCGGTAATGGGTAATGAGTCTTAAAGTAATAAGACAATCAACCATACACACAATGGATTGAAAAACAAGTGTGAATGGCATCAAGTTGTGAACACTTTGAAATTATGTTCAAACCTCTATAGATACTAGCTAAGACAGGGACTGCAAGGCTAATCCTTCGACCGCATGCTAGTTGACAGGCCATTCTAAAAGTGCCTGGTCGAATAAAGCCAACCTTCTTCGTAGGAAGCACGAATGCACATAGCCAACAAGATAAAAATGTTGCTAAATATGTTTCCTCTTTCTTCTGGCCCTTGACCCCTAACTTGAGAAACAAATATTCTTTAGCAGCATACCAATTGGTATGTTCATAAATTACTTCATTTGGGTTATATGACACTTTAAAATCAACAGACTTCTTTTCTTTTCTTGGAGGTGGTTGCTTGTATTTTATATTCTTCGTGCACCAAATCTTTACCCATTGTTACACAGAAACATTTAGCTTTCCATTATTAACTGATTAATTGATGTGAAACATCAAATAAATGCTCATAGGATAGTGGGAGAAATCTCTTTCCTTTGTCATCTACGGTTGTAAGTTCTGTAACGTTTGACACAACTTCCTCATAAAGACTTCCAGTTATGGGTAAACCACCAATTGTGTGTAAGTCCCAAAGTGATATAGATACTTCTCCAACCGATGTGAGCAATGTATTTGAAACAGGACACCAAGCTTCACAAAAGGCTTGCAAGATACTAGTGTTACAGTCATAAGTAAAAAGCGAACCATATACACCATCATAAATTTTTGTATCCTTCAAAGTTTGGCAACTACTGAGAATATCTTCGGCCCACTCCCAATAACATGGAATATAGTGGAACTCTCCGTCAAATATTAAATTATAGTTCCATTGAGTCTCTCTATTTATGATTCGACATCCCAAACATGGTAGAGAACTTGCAGTATTTCTAACACGGTGATTAGGAGGCGAAGTTCCCAAGTCTTTGGAGGATGACTGTTATATTCCAGAGTCCAATTATCTAAATTGTGGAGGTCATCTAGAACCGTCCAAGGAGCAGCATAGTGTCCACCTAATGGAGTACCTACAAGTAATTTGGTCTCCACTTTACTACCTTTATGGTCTGATATCGCAAGGTACTGCAATTTAGTAGAAGAAGATGTAAAATCTCTGTAGTAAACCATGATTCGAACTGCAAAAAAAAATATTTTATCAGCGCTTAATCTGGCAACTCAATAATCATGGTTATGGATTCAAATAAAATAAATACACATGGTTCAGGTCTTTCCCACAAAATATGTAAAGTCTTTGTCTTAGATGGCGTGAGGTCTTTAGCTTGGACTATATGACGCCTTTGACTCAGACAGTGTAAAGTCTTTGCCACAAATTAAATAAAGTCTTTGCCTTAGATGATGTAAAGTCTTTAGCTTAGACTATATGGCGCCTTTGACTCAGACTGTGTAAAGCTTTGCCACAAATTAAGTAAAGTCTTTACCTTAAACGGTATAAAGTCCTTAGCTTAAACTGCATGGCGCCTTTGACTCAGACTATGTAAAGTTTTTGCCACAAATTAAGTAAAGTCTTTGCCTTAGACGGTGTAAAGTCTTTAGCTTAGATTGCATGGAGCCTTTGACTCAGACTGTGTAAAGTCTTTGCCACAAATTATGTAAAGTCTTTGCCTTAGATGGTGTAAAGTCTTTAGTTTAGACCGCATGGCGCCTTTGACTCAGACTGTGTAAAGTATTTGACACAAATTGTGTAAAGTCTTTGCCTTAGACGGTGTAAAGTCTTTAGCTTAGACTGTATTACGCCTTTGACTCAGACTGTGTAAAGTCTTTGCCACAAATTGTGTAAAGTCTTTGCCTTAGATGGTGTAAAGTCTTTCGCTTAGACTATATGGCACATTTGACTCAGACGGTGTAAAGTCTTTGCCACAAATAAGTAAAGTCTTTGTCTTGGACAGTGTAAACTCTTTAGCTTAGACTATATGGCGCATTTGAATCAGACTGTGTAAAGTTTTTGTCAAAGTTAAAACAAAAAAGGGGTTGATGCTATAACTTAAAGTCAACACAAGAAAATTACGGACAAAGTTGACAAGAAAATACAATAACCATGACCTCTTTACTAAAAAATAAAAAATAAAAAAATCCTTCATTTATTATTATCATTATTATTTTTGTAAGTATTTATTTTATTCTTTCACAAAAAGGATAAAATAGAATTATCCGTGAACAAAAAAAAAGAGATAATTCATCAACCAAAGAACTTATTTCTTGATGAAATTAAATATATACTTTTTTTTAGTCACTTTCATGTGAAATACAAAAAACCATGTGGCTACAAAAAGAAGAAGAAGAGATAATTCATCAACCAAAGAATTTATTTCTAGATGAATTAAATATCTTTTTTTTAGTCACTTTCATGTGAAATACAAAAAACCATGTGGCTACAAAAACAGAAGAAGAGATAATTCATCAACCAAAGAATTTATTTCTAGATGAATTAAATATCTTTTTTTTTAGTCACTTGCATATGAAATACAAAATACTCATGTGGCTACACACAAAAAAAAGAGGACAATTCGTCAACCAAAGAAGTTATTTCTTGATGAATTAAATATCTTTCTTTTTTTGGTCAGTTCCATATGAAATACAAAATACCCATGGGGCTACAAAAAAAAAAAGGACAATTCATCAATCAAAGAATTTATTTCATGATGAATTTAAAAAATATATATATTTTACCCACTTTCATATAAAATACAAAATACACATGTGAAAAAAAGGGGATAATTCATCAACCAAAAATTTTATTTCTTTGTGAATTAAAAAAATAATATCTATATATATATATATATATATTACCCACTTTCATATAAAATACAAAATATGCATGTGACAAAAAAAAAGGGGGGATGATTCATCAACCAAAGAAGTTATTTCTTGATGAATTAATATATACATACATATAGATTAGTCACTTTCATATGAATTATAAAGTACCCATAAGATCTAGAAAAAACAATTTACCGTAAAGGTGAACCCAATAATATGTCAACTCTCTGAAATTGATGCTATGGTAAATGGTCTATTTATAGATGAACAATGCAGAGTATTTGACTCCTAGAACAATGCAGATCATCAGAAGCAACATCTTCAACAGGATCAATACCCATCAAACGGATTGAGTTGTTGGATAACAAATCTACATTAGTATGTGTTGGTTCTATTGAAACATCGGGTTGTGGAACAATTATTCCATATTCAATTGGTTCAGAGACCTCTGTATTCTTTAACATTATGCACAAGGGATGTTTGATAAAGAAATCAACACCAATTTTCTTTTGATCCAAGTAAACACGAACATCAACATCATTTTGTATGCACATCGACGAACATCTGTCACTGATAACGTAATTAATCTCCATCTCCTTGACAGTTATGTCGACAGAAAATTGCAAGGCTATGGCTTTAACCAGACCATTATATAGTGTCCGTGAATCATAAATAATCCCCTCCATCTGAAAATCTACATATCTCCCTATTCATCATCAAATAATACAGAACAATTATACAAAAATAAAACCAGTTATACTCTCGAATAAAAAATTCAGTACCAACTACATTCAAAACACAATTTAGAAAAAAATAAAATATAATATATACCAAAAGAACACAACAAAGAACTTTAAACACTAACTTGCACAGTCCCATCTTCCGCCTTGCTGTATCAAGATCGAAAATACACCATCATTTTTCATTGGCAAAAAAGGAAGAAAGTGATTAAAAAAAATGAACCACGACAAAACAAACAAGATGCAACTAATAAGACACGATCTAGTATTCTTTTTTGTTTTTAATGTAATAACGGATATGAAAAAGAGTAGGAGTAAATTAAGGAGGGAAAAAAAGGAACTACAATATCTTATCAGTAACGGTTTAAAATGGAAATGGTAAAAATAAATGAATTTAATATAATGATAAGTAAAAGATCCCTAATTTAATGGGAGACTTAATTAAACTAAAAAATAAATAATTAATTTTTAATACATTTTCCCATTTTTTGGTCTTATTTTTGCTTCTTTTTTTAAAAATAAAAACTGCTATAGAATGCAAGATATCTAATGCTATAACTTGCAACTAAAAAATAATGTTTAAATCTGTAATAACATATCTAACA
Source organism: Solanum aculeatissimum (assembly GCA_038996855.1). Taxonomy (NCBI): domain Eukaryota; kingdom Viridiplantae; phylum Streptophyta; class Magnoliopsida; order Solanales; family Solanaceae; genus Solanum; species Solanum aculeatissimum. The sequence continues at coordinate 8,281 of JBCEWC010014664.1, forward strand.
TTTGTAGAATATATACAAAACCTCACATGGATACTTCATATGCCACACCATAATATTAGCAGTATATTACTGACAATAACAAAAGTAATTTTTACCTATATAACTCTTTTAAGAATATACATTACACTCTTTAAATGCATTATTTTATAAATTACTACTAACAACATTTTAATTACAATCTATAACAAATCAACAATATTTTCAATAATAGTGGAATTATTTCTTTTTTATATAACAATCTGATACTATAATTAAAAAAATTTAATTGATTAAACTTTACAAGTTACCTTATTTTGTTCAAATTAGCCGTATTTTTCTCTTTCCACATGATTATCACATCTTTTCATGTAAGTCTTTTATAGTTCCATAATTAAAAAAAAAGAAAGAAAAATAAACATAAGAAAAAAATAGAAAAAACAAAAGAGAAAAGAAAGAAATAAAGAAATGAAACAAAATACTAACCAAAAAAAAAGAAAGGAATAAAAAAGTAAAAAATAGTGCAAAATCCTTTCCCATAAGACAGGTCTATGAAGGTGAAATAATGAAATCCTTGCCCATAAGGCAGGTCTGCGTAAAATAATGGGTCCTTATAGTTGAGGGGCAATTTTGACAAAAAATATATTTTTAAAGGAATGGAGGGTATTTTTATCAAGACCAACCCCTTTTAGGGAGCATTTGTGAACATAACCCTATTTTGTCTAGTTTTGGGTTGATCTGGCCCAAACCTAAGTGTTTATTTTGACCCATTCCATCAGGCCCTTTGTTAACTTCATATGTATTGTCCCTTCTTTGAAAAACTTTATGAATGCTCTTCTTCTTCTTCATCTGTCTCATTCATCTTTCTGCGGATTCCAACATTTTTTTCTCTGCTTGAACAATAATCATTCGTTGTGTATTCTTGCACATTAAAGAACCAAATTCCAGCCATGCCATTTTGAAGACTTCAAAAGTAGTTGATTGATTTACTCTTCAATGGCTTCCGACTCTTCTAGGTCATCGGAACGACGTCATGTTGGATTGACATACGATGAACGGATGTGCAACCATTTTAATCCAAAAGATGAAAAATGTATAAGGATTTTGTTCTAAAAGAATTCCATCCGGAGCACCCAGATCGTGTCCTTAAAATTTGGAAGAAGCTTCATTCTTGGGGAATCGCTCACAGGTATATCTTCATTTTCCTTTTCGTTCTATCTAATCGTTGACAACTTCTAAACGTTTTTTCAACTTATTTTGGTTTGATGTACTGTTATGGATGGAAAGGAAGCGGCGGATGAACATATAGAATTTGTTCACACAAAAAAGCATGTTGATTTTATCAGAAATATTAGTTCATAGGACGGGGACCAGTTTCAACAAAACGATTGCTAAGAAGTACAATTCCGTATATTTCACTGAAGGCTCTTCAGAAGCAGCTTATCTTACGGCTGGTTCTGTTATGGACGTAATTAATCGTATTTACTACTCACTCTTACTTGTCCATTTTAGCAAATCAATAGAACTTTATTATTAGTACCGTTTTCCCATACTACACTTTAGTATTAAATAATTACATGTGTAACAAAGACGATACTCCTAAACGATAACAATAGCTCGCAAAGACCCTTTTGTATTAATATAGAAACTGACCCAGTTACAACTTCTGGAAAACAATAACACTTGACACTCTAATTGAAGTAATATGAAATACAAGAAGAAATAGCTAGAGCTTGATAGCTTGAAGAAGAATAGAGGTAAGAAATCAGAAGGATCCATCATGCTTTTGCTTTCCCTCATTCTGTCCAGACGTTCCCTGCTTATACATCTTGTTGCAACAAACTTTCCCCTTTGTCACATGACCTCCCACTCTTCCAAATGTAATTGTCAAGTCTTTTAGGAGGAATTACTCTTCTAGAACTCCTACGTGGCATATATATGTGATAATTCTCCATGGCAGCCCCTGTGTCATCCTGGTCAGCAACTTCATTTCTGTTGTTCACTACAATACTCCCTTCCTGAAAAAAAACCTTGTCCTCAAGGTTGGGGTCAGTTTGATATGTTGACGATGTAGTGTTCGTGAGCTGCAATTGTGTGACTTGTTAGACTGGTTCGCCAACACATCGTCTCAAGGGAGACACATGGAACACAAAATGAATTTTTGCAGCCTCAGGAAGATACAATTTATAAGCCACGACACCGACACGTTTCAGAATTTTATAAGGCCCAAAGTAGCACCTACCCAACCTGAGATCTTGTTGCAAGCGCAGAGTAGACTTCTTATAAGGAAAGGGTTAAGCTTCACAAAAACCCAGTCCCCTACCTCAAATGTAATCTTAGTGTGAGATTTATCTACAAAGGCCTTCATGCGATTTTGAGCTCTTGCCAAATTATGTTTGAGCAGTTGCAACACTTTGTCCCTTTATAACAAGAAGGACTCTACTAACTTACTGGATGTACTCCCTAATATGTAGCGTATGACGATGGGAGGGTTGCGCCCATATAAAGTTTGAAAAGGGTCATTCCAGTGGAAGTTTGGTATGACGTATTGTACTCGAACTCTGGCCAAGGCAACATGGAAACCAAAGTAGCAGGAACACCAGCAACAAAGCATCTTAGGTATTGCTCAACAAATTTGTTGAGTGCCTCAGATTGGCCATCAGTTTGAGGATGATAAGCCGTACTCATGGCCAATGTTCTGCAACAGATGAATCTCCTGCCAAAAAGAGTGAATAAATCGAGGATCTCGATTAGTTACAATGGTCTGTGGGGTTCTGTCTAACCTGATAATCCAAATCACAAATGCTTTAGCAACTGTATAAGTAGAGAAAATATATGGTAACGGTATAAAGTGTCCGTATTTGGTAAGATGCTCCATCACAATCATGATGGTAGTCTTGCCTTTGGAGCTAGGAAGGCAAATAGTAAAATCCATGGAAATATCCTCAAAGACTTGGTCTGGTGCCGGGTGCAAGTGAGAGTTTTTCATTTGTTGGAAAATGTGACAAGTTGCAACAACAGACTGGACATCCTTGCATATATGCTTCCAAAAGAACTTGGAAGCCAATCGATGGTAAATTAGAGCAATCCCAGCATGACCTCCAATGGAAGTGGCATGAAACTCAAACATCAATTTATGGCGCAAAGGTGAATAAGAAGGAATTACTATCCGACCTTTGTATTAAACTAGTAATCAACTAAGTTCTCATCCAATCTTTATTTAGCTTGTTGCATTACCAGTAACTTTGGGTGATTTGCATTTAGTTGTCTCAATTCTTGTTCTAGTTCGAGCGACGTAACATAGATGGTCATATAGGCTGCCTCAAAGTTACGAGAAAGTGCATCTGCAACACTATTCTCTTTCCTAGTCCTATAGACTATCTGAAAATCAAACCGCACTAACTTATTGAGCCATTTTTGTTGCTTCGAAGTTTGGATAGTTTGATTTGTGAGGATCTTCAGTGATTGTTGATAAATAATAATAGTGAACTTTATCCCTAACAAGTATTGCCTCCATTTACTCATAGCTTCAATAATTGCAAACATTTCTCAATGGTAAGTAGTGCCCTTTGTATTCGTGCACTTAATTGTTGACTGAAGTATGCAATTGGATGGCCGTTTTGAGAAAGTATAGCACCAATGCCTTGCCTCGACGCATCAGTATCGACCTGAAATTTTTGGTTGAAGTCAGGTAAACATAGGATAAGGATAGAAGCCAATTTGGACTTTAGATTGTCAAATGCTTGTTGCTCTGTCTATGTCCACTAACAGGAGTCTCTCCGCAACAAGTTATTTAGTGGCCCTTCTATAGCTGGATAGTGGTGAATAAAACATCAAAAGTACCCGGCTAATCCAAGGAAACTGCACACCTCTCTCACGGTTTTAGGAGGTTGCCATTGTTGTATCACCTCAATTTTATCCGGATTTACTACCAAGCATTGTGCCGAAATCATATGGCCTAAGTAATCAACTGATGTAACAGTTAGCCACTAAGCGATGTTGTTGCAGTATTTGTAAGACAATATCTAGATGCTCCAAATGAGTTTTCCAAGAAGCGTTGTAGACCAAGATATCGTCAAAAAATACGAGAACAAAGCGACGTAAGTGTGGCCTAAAAATCTCATTCATAGTTGTCTGGAAGGTTGAAGGGGCATTAGTTAATCCGAACGACATTACTAAGAAATCATAGTGACCATCATGAGTTCGGAAAGCAGTTTTAAGCACATCCTCAAGCGTCACACAAATTTGATGGTAACCTGAGAGTAGATCAAACTTAGAAAAATATTGAGCCCCATGTAATTCATCAAATAATTCATCAATAGTTGCAATTGGGAACTGATCCTTCACTGTGATTGCATTGAGTGCTCGATAGTCAATACAAAATGCCAAGTGCCATCTTTCTTTCGAACCAACAACATGGACGATAAAATTGAGTTAGTGCTAGCCTATATATCCCCTTCTTTAAGCATCTCTGAAACCATTTGTTCAATGACATGTTTCTGAAATAAGGATACCTATAGGGTTATAACATTCACCGGCTATGCCCCAAAACTAAGATGTATAGCATGGTCCTGGAGACGGGAAGTTTGCAACCCCACTGGTTTTAGGAATACATCTGCATATTGTTCTAACAAAGTAGCTAGTTCCACAGCAGGTTGCACCATAACAAAAATGTCTCCAGCAACTATCTCTAGACAAAAGCATAATGCAATGGCTTCCGTAGCTGCCATTCGCCTTAAACTATGCAGCAGTACTGGTTGCACATCCGTCGGTGATACACCCTGCCAAACCACTTGGTCTCCTTCTAAATAGAATTCTGGTGTCCTCGTTGCATAGTTAGTGAGTACTGGAGCTAGATTTTCCAACCAAGAAATGCCTAGAACAAGGTTGAAACTCTGAAGTGACAAGATATGCAGGTCTTCGATAAGTGTGTTTCCCTGAATCAACACAGTAATTCCTCTGGCCACTCCGTCATGCCGAAGGCACTGGCCACTCCCCACAACCACAGGAAAGCTGGGGATGGTTTCAATGGACAATTGCAAGAGGCGTGCCACTCTTTCCTGAATGAAATTATAGGTACTTCCGTCCACTAAAATCTGAATTGAAGTTCCATTCTCTTTCCCTGTAAATCAAAGTGTGGAAGGTGAACTTCCACCGGCTAGTGCATTGTAAGAAATGACAGAATGCTCTTGTGCCTTTAAGCACTGAAAATACTTTGCCAAAATATCATCTGCGACAAAAGGGTACGATAATAGATAGTCCTTAGCTGATGACACGGTCTATCTAGAAGGAGGTTCCACAGATGACACAGTACTGATTAATGAAACTAGGGATAGAGTTAATAATAGGTTGGAGGTTTGGAGACAAACTCTGGAGTCCAAAGGGTTCAAATTGAGCAGGAACAAATTGGATCTTAGAGTGCAAATTCAATGTTGTGATGGATGATGTGGACATGGAGGTGAGACTTGCCACTCAACCTATTCCCAAGAGAGAAAGCTTTAAAAATCTTAGGCCCATCATTCATAGTAGTGGGGACATCTATGATGATGTCACACATTGCATTGATGCAACATGGATGAAATGGAGACTTTCCTCTGGAGTATTGTGTGATAAGAAGGTACCTCCATCTAAATTTAAAGGTACATTCTATAGAATAATTGTTAGATCGTCTTTGTTATACAGGGTGGAGTACTGGTCGGTCAAAAATTCACATGTCAGAAGATGTGTGTTGTAGAGATTCGGATGTAAGGATAATGTATAGGATTGACAAGATTAGGAATGAGGTTGTCCAAGAGAAGGCGAGAGTAGCTCTGTGGTAGGAAAGATGAGAAAATTGAGACTTAGATTGTTTGGTCATGTGCTGAGGAGGTGCATTGATGGCTCAGTTAGGAGGTGCGAGAGGTTCCATGGGTTATGCGGAGGGGTAGAGGTAGGCCGAAAAAGTATTGGGAAGAAGTGATTAGACATGA
>JBCEWC010014665.1:0-14225 GCA_038996855.1 Solanum aculeatissimum
AAAAAGCCTAATTTTATATATGATATCCTAGTTGGCAGCTTAGGTGGCGGAATTAGTGCCACATGGCTTGCCACATGCGTGTTGTTAACCCTTGAGGGGTATTTGTGGTTTCTTAAGATAACGGCAGGGGTATTTTTGGTCCAAAAATCTAACGGAGGGTATAAGTGCTCTATTTTGCACAGTTCAGAGGCAATTTTGACCATTTTCCGTATTATTAATTAGAATGCATTGATTGATAATAAGAAATTATACCATCATCAAGACATCAATGTGTGGGGATGAGCATAAATCACCTCAAATCGAATTACCAAGTTAAATAAAAAATTGACTAATTTGGTAGCCGATATAATTAATATTCGAGAGTAAATTTTAGAATTTCGATATTCAATGTTACTTCTTCCGTCCATCTTTACTTGACCCTTATACTATTTTAGGATGTTAACAATACTTGTCCAGTTAATGAAATCAAGAGATAATTTTACATTTAGTTCCTAATTTATCCTTGTCATTAATTATAGTTATTTCTCTATTATATTTTTCAATACATTGTATTAATTATATTCAAATGGTGATTTAGTAAAATTACTCATATCATTATTTACTACTTCTTAATTCATATGTCAAGTCTATAGGGGCCAAGTAAAGTTGGACGGAGGAAATAATACTCAATTCTTACCACGTGTATACAACTTTATAAGTAAAATCCATGAGTGACGGGGGATTTGCTGTCACTGGCCAAAAGGCATAAATCCATGAAGCTTTCATACGTGGGACAAGTGTGGAAATTGACTTGCTTAATTCTACTTTGAATTAAATTTTTAATACTATAGTACAAGTAATAAATTGTATTTTTGAGCAAGTTAAGACGATTATTCTTCTTGTACGACCAGAAGAGCAAACTCACAAAATTCTTCAACTTGTTATATACGTTAAAGTCATATTTTAATTTCATTATGTAATTACTAATATGAAATATGATTTTCATTTTGTGCATTTAGTCATGTATTTGTTATTATTGTTATCATCATCTTTTCTTTTTAAATTTTTTCTTTTTTGAAGTTCAAATTATGCAATCATCAATTAAGCAATCCAAAACAATTAATTCAAGAATTTAAATCTGTGGGAGAAAAAAAACCCTACTCTTTTTTTAAATTATACATACGTACAGCTCGATCAAAAGTGATGAAATGCTACCGACATGGTAGATTTTACTATTGTTTTGTTTTATCCAACATTAAAACTAGATATTAAGAAGTTACAAATCTGAATTTTGTTGGCTCGAGAATTAGTTGTATGCTAAAGTAAACTTATTTATCTTTTTTTTCTTATTATCCTCAACGGGTCGTTTGGTTTTTAACTTATCAATAATCCATCACTAAGGCAAAAATGATGGGATAAATAGTCCAAGAATTACCTTATACCTCTACCCAAACATGGAATAAAATAGTCCTACATTTTATCCCAAGATGATTATAACTTATACCTTACATCCAAACGACCCCTACGCGTAGACAATCTTTTAACTTAATAAGAATGTAAACAAAAAATAAATGTGCGTATATATTAATTATATATGCTTGTATTCTCCAACCGTTGGTTACATTTTTTTTGTTCATTCTTAACCTTGTTATTAGCATATTATCTGGTATTTAACCTTGTCATTAACCTCGTGTGAAATGGATGAACTCCACGTGTCTACATTTTTGGATGAAGCATGTTGAAAATTGTCTTTTAACTTTTGACTATAGTTTAAAAACTCTCTCAGGTTGGATAATGTTAGATCAAAAGTCTAATGGACGGTAAAGTAGTTCAATTTTGCTTTCCAAACCACAAAATTAAAGAAAAGAAAGAGCGCCAAGTTTCTATCTTAAAACTCTTTTTTCCTTTATATTTGAGGACTTCAAACTAAACTTATTTCCCTCCTTAATTATTGTTTAATTTGTTATTATCAATAAAATACTACATTGGTGTAAATGGAATATTTGTAAAAGAAAAGCACAAGACAGTTAGTGCACCTACCATATCACGCCTTGGTATCTTTTTGTAGAAAAGTTTCTGCCTTCAAGTATTTTATTTGATGTAATCTAATCACCAAAGATACTTTTGTTCAAACTCCAAAAAATATTCCTCCTACTTCTGCCAGTTATTCCAATACATTCATACTATTCCTATCCTAACAACCTTGCCATTTTCTAGTCCAAGGGGGGTGTGATATTCAACCAAACTAGTTAAATCAACATAAAGAATGTAGATGAGTGCTCTTAGGATTGACATAATTAGGTGTCATGCGAAAGTTAGCAAAACAAATTTTGAAAGATCATAAGTAAGAAGACAAACGAGAATATACCAAAAAGAGACACAAATATTTAACGTAGTTCGGTCAATCGACCTATATCCACAAGAAGAGATGAACAATCATACTGTATAAAAGAGAGTACAAAATATCAAAAGAAATAACCTCACATAATTCACTCAGAATACAAAGAGGCTCACATACATATGGTGTTAACATAATACTTGTGACTCACCATTTCTCTCCCTACACAAAACTCTCAAGCCCTTATAGCTACATTATGAATGCTACTAAGTTAGAAAAAATAAGTCTCTATTTATAGAGTCATAAATCTTTTCATACAAGAAAAAAGAAGTGCTAAATATGGAACATTTTTGTTTTTCTTTTTGTAAAAAGAAAAATCCAATTATGGTAAGAAGCTCAAAGTAAATATACAACCGTACCTCTAAAAAAGAATATATAGAAGAAGACCAACTTTTTGATCCCAACAAGGTAGTGGCTGTAGAGGTGTGCAAGAATGGAATTCAAACAACTAGACATGGGGGAAAGATCAACGTGATGGAATTATACCCAAAAAATGTAAAATATTCGATACTTAATGGACAAAAAAAAAAAGTGAAAGAATGTAAAGACAAATCAAAAGAAGGTGGTGATCTAAGCAAGTGCTGGGCACAACAGGAATCACAAGTGACAATGTATTTCCTAGAAGGGATTGAAAGTTATATACTTTTATCAAAAAGAGGTCATTCATAATACACCAAAATATAGTGTTATCTTAACTGAAAGTGTCTTGGCAACCTCTAGCTGATCAATGTATTTAGCATCTATATCATTATCTACTCTCTTAAAGGCTCTTAGCTAATCTAAGATATGTCGTGGTAAAATAATAAAGGTAGGAATGAGTAAAATAACACATCTATTACTTTGATAAACGGATTCCCAAATGACTAGCTACAATCTTGCTAAAAATTTATATACTTTTATTAATCATCTCATAGATAGAAATAGAGTTGACAGCGAGTAATTTCAGTCCCTTTGTGAACAATAAAAAATCTAATTACTAAATACCATCGGAGCCAAAAGGGAAATTAAGCTGAAATTTCAAAACAGTAAAGGTAAAGATAAAGCACACCACCCCGTGCTTTACTTTAATTTAAGCTGTTAACGGTGGTAATTAAATTTAAATAAAGATGCAACGGCTCTTGCGCCTTTCCTATTACGTGGCTCCTCTTTTATGAATTGTCGCACCTGATCAGCCGTTCCCGATGCCCTTTGAAATGTTCTCCTCCTGTTCCTTTTACATTTCAAACTCTTTTTTTTTTTTAGCATGGATTATGTAATACACCTTATTAAACATAAACTATTGGAGTATTATGATTAAAATTATTTGAATTTTGATACTTATAATTCATTTTATGTGGCATTAATTCAAATCAAGTAGTCAAATATTTGGAGAATTAAGCTCAATGAACTCCTCCGTGCTTGCTAGTTCATCAGGATCCTCAAGTGGAAGGCAGCAACAATTTAAGACCAACTACTGCTCCAACAGCAACAACAATGGGAGATCAAGGCCCTTTTGTGACTACTGCAAGAAGTTAGGACATGTCGAAGATAAATGTTTCAAAATCTATGGCTATCCACAAACCAACAACTATAGCAATGTAACGATCTACCCAACTAGTGATATTGTCTGTTTTGGGCCTAAACCCGCATGACTTTAAAACGCGTCGTCACTAGTAGGTAAGGTCTATTTATTTATATACCCAATATCTCTCTTGTGTTTTGTCGATATGGACTTCTCATCTTAATATGGGTTGTTACATACACCCCCTCTAGGGACTCAGCGTCCTCGTTGAGATTTGCCTCACCGTATGGGATTGCCTAGACTCAATACTGAGATTTGTCCCGCCTCACTGGAAGTCGCCTAAACTCAATTGAACTCTGACCCACATTGACAACGTCCTCGCTGAGCTTTGCCCCACCGTAAGAGATTCGCCTAGACTCAGCACTGAGATTTGTCCCGCCTCACCGATATTCGTCTAAACTCAATTGAACTCTGACTCACATCGAAAAAATTGACACAAGAATGACTCTAATACCATCTGTAATGACCAAGCCAACTAGTGATATTGTTCACTTTGGTCCTAAGCCTGCACGACTTTAAAATGTGTCATTATTAGGTAAGACATATTTACTTATATACCCAACATCTCTCCTGTGTCACTTTTTATCTTAAGATGAATTGTTACAGATAACAAAAACAAAAAAGGTAATACTTAGAGTCAGAGATCTCCATCCCACTATGATGCAAGACATAATCAGTTTCATAAGTCAACTAAAGGAAAAGGTATAACAATAAATGTTTTTGGTACTGAAGCTGAAGCATACTGGATCTTCTACTAGTCAATGCCTAACCAAAGACCAATACAATCAACTTCTCAATCTATTGTACCACTTTCAACTGAACAATGCAGGAGAGAATAGTGAAAATTAGATTGCAAGTGGAGCTGAAAACTTTGCAAGTATGATAGCTTGTATTTTTTTTATTGATTTTGATAAACTTTCTTGTGGTTGTCTCAAGGCAAAAACCGATTTATAGATAATAGATTTAGGAGATTCCCATCATATGACGTTTGATAGAAAACATCTGTCAAACATCATCATCCTACCATATCCTTTATTAGTAAGTCTACCCAATGGATATAAAGTAAACGTAATTGAGATCAGAAATGTAAAACTTGCACCCAAGATCACATTGTATAGTGTCCTTTTCAGTTTTCATCCCATCCTTTAAATACAACCTAATTTCAATTAGTTGTTTGACAGTTAGTCTCAAATGCATCACTTTCTTCTCTGATTCATCTTGTGTACTGCAGGATCCTTCAGTGAAAAGGCGTTTGGAGATTGGTAAAATGCAAGATGGGCTCTATCTTCTTTTCTCAACCTGTTTGCACAAGAGCTGCATATCTACAGTATCGCAGGATTCAAATAAATGTCTTTCTTTTCATAGTAGTAAAATAGATCTGCAATGTAGTTATTTCTCTCATTCATGTAATTCCTTACCCATTGTAAAATACCATCCCTCTGATGTATCTTCATCTTCATGTCATTCCACTCCATTTGTAACAAATACTACTCACAATAATGGAAATGATACTTCTATTTCTATGACCAATGTAACTTTTGCTTCTTATCTGTCTCATGAAAATAATTCAGACTTGTTATGACACTACAGACTTGCTCATGTCCCTTTTGTAAAAATAAAAGGTATATCTTCCATCCTAGTGAAGTTCTCACCGAAATAACCCTTCATTTGTGACACCTATCTCATGGCGAGACAAACAAAATTACCCTTTCCATTTGGATCATATAATACTACCAAAATATTTGAATTACTTCATGCTGATTTATGGGGTCCATATCATGTGGCAACCCATGATAATTTCAAGTATTTTATCACCTTGTTTGATGACTTTAGTAGGGTCACCTGGACACATTTACTGAGTTGCAAAGGCAATACCCTACACATTATTAGAGCTTTTGTCAGCATGGTTGAGAATTAATTTAAAACTCCTATAAACTTTATAAGAACAGATAATGATCTGAAGTTTACAAATCATGAATCCACTCTTTTCTTCCAATCAAAAGGAATTCTCCATCAAAGCCATGCCCCTACACACCATAAGAAATAGTTTAGTAGAGAGAAAACATAGATATCTCCTAGAAACTACTAGAGCATTACTTTTCCAATCCAAAATGCCTAAAAAATATTGGGGTAAATGCATATTGATAACAACCTTCATCATTAACAAACTTTCATCCACCAACCTCCATAACAAATGCTCTTTTACAGTACTGAGTCTGGCCAATAATAAGATTTACATATACAGGGATATTATATTTTATGAAACAATGTTCCCTTTTCTATGGTAAATATAGTTACTGACTCACCTGTATCTCACTTTTATTCTACTCCTGTGTTTGGTCATTCTGTCCCTATGGTGGATAACCTTACTCTTTCCTCAAATCACTAGGTTGTCCACAATAATGAGGTACAATATAATTCTGAGCCTAACTCTGAGAATGTACAATGTGATCTTGATCATACAAATTATACAGTTCCCTTACTATTACTAGACCAATCTTCAAATCTCATACATCATCCATAAGAACACACTTCTTTCATTAGAAGATCTACTAGAACGTACAAGATCCCCACAAATCTTAATGCCTACTCATACATGATCACACATCACTCTAAACTTGCACTACCTACCAACCTTTCATCATTCATTGCATGCATCCTTTACTAAACATCATTGTATAGCTTCTGAATCACTACATCCTAGCATTCAATCTCTTGTTTTGAGTGTATCTCATGATTGTGAGTCATCATCATATGATAAAGCAGTCATAGATTTTTTTTGGCAAGCAACCATGACACGAGAATTGTTTACACTACATGACAATAATACTTGGGCCTTATGCCATTGCCTCCTGGTAAGAAAGCCATTGGATATAGGTGGGCATACAAAATAAAACATAGGGAAAATGGTAGCGTATAAAGATACAAAACTAGACTTGTTGTGAAGGGATACACTTATGGAGTAGATTATACAGAAACTTTCTCTCTTATCATTAAGATGACTACTGTGAACGCCTTAATAGCTACTGTTGTAAAGAAACATTAGAATAGATACCAATTGGATGTGAATAATATTTTTCTACATGAAGAGGTATACATGGAAGCCCCACTGGACTAGACATTCACACTAAAGGCTTGGTTTATAAGTTGAACAAGTCCTTGTATAGACTGAAGCAAGCAAGTAGACAGTGGTATGCTAAGTTGTCTGATACACTTAATTCTAGGGGATATACTCATTCCTTAAATGACTATTCTTTGTTCTATAAAATAAAAGGGGCCCTCTGTAGTTTTTATAGTTGTGTATGTAGATGATATCTTGCTTACAGGTACTGATCTTAAAGAAATTTATCATCTCAAAAACTTTATTCATAATTAGTTCAAGATTAAAAATCCAGACAAGTTACACTATTTTTTGGGGCTGGAAATTCTCTACACTGAAGGTGGAGTCCTCATTTCACAAAGGAAGTTTACTCTTGAGCTCCCAAGAGACTATATTTGCTCCCAATATTCAAGTGTTACATCACCCTTGGATGCAACAGTAAAACTTAAAGCAAATGAGAGGAAACCAATATTAGAACCCAATACATATAGGAAGCTGATTGGGAAACTTAATTTTCTCACCAACACAAGATTAGATATTGTATATGGAGTCCACCATCTCAGCCAATTCATGCGAGACCCCAAGGAACCATACTTACAAGTTGCATATCACACCCTTAGATATCTCAAGAGAGACCCAACATTAGGATTGTTTATGAACTCATCTAATGACTTTGGTGTACAAGATTTTTGTGACTCTGGCTGGGCAGCCTGCAGGGCTCCCCGGAAACAACCTCTCTACCTCTATGAGGTAGTGGTAAGATCTGCGTATATTTTTATCCTCTCCAGATCCCATTTGTGGGATTCCACTAGGTATGTTGTTGTTTGATGGGCAGCCTGCCCTGATTCAAGAAAATCAGTCATTGGGTACATTGTGCTACTAGGTTCTAGTCCTATTAGTTGAAAGTCTAAGAAACAAGAAACCACTTCACTCTCCTCAGCTGAAGCAGAATACAGATCACTTAGGAAGGTAGTTGGAGAACTGGTTTGGCTTGACAGATTGTTTGAAGAGCTTACTATTTCAAAGAATAGTCCCTTTCTTATGTATTATGATAGTCAATCAACTTTACAAATTGCCAAGAATCATGTGTTCCATAAAAGAACCAAACACATCGAAATTGATTGTCATTTTGTAAGAGCTAAACTCCATGAGGGCCTTGTCTCACTGCATCACATAAGAATTGAGAACCAGCTGGCTGATATTCTTATCAAGACATTGACAAGGATCAAACATTCTGATGTTTTGGACAAGTTGGTTGTGCTGATCTCACCTCTAACTTGAGGGGGGTGTTGTGATATTTATTAGCTATATGGTTGTTGATCAGTTAGTTAGTTAGAATCAATCACTGTACTGTCCACATGAATTAGTTAGAGTTTGGTAGATCTCCATCTTCCCCTCTCTTTGCTTGTCTATAAATAGATAGTGATCACTGTAAATACATACTGCTTTCAATTCATTCAATACTGAAGAGAGAAGTTCCTCTCTTATCAAGCTCCTTCTACAATGAAATATGGATAATTTTCTCCAAACTCCATAGCTGACCTCTTGTTTGGATGCTGACATACACATTACAGCAAACCACATCTCTTTTAAGTTTTCTAAGTTAGGTTCCTTACTTTACGAGAAGAATACATAAACGTAAAATATGATATATAATTTCACAAAAGAAAAAATTCAAATATTTTTATGACACTCTGCTTCCAAAATTAGAAATGAAAGAAACGAGAAGACAATTTCAAGGGGTTGAAGTGTGGCTACTGAGAGAAAAAGCCCAAAAAAAAGTAGTAGAGAGGACATGGCAGCCCAATAGCATTCTTACTTGGGCCATTGAGGCCCTGGACATTAGCGTCTTATCTATGTCCATGTGGCTATTTTTTGAAGTGACAATCTCACAAAGATCCAAAGTGTTTAGAATTTTGAGTGATATTCAGCTTAATATTTTGAAACAGAAAAACTATTTTTTCCTATTTTCATAATGAAGCATGATCAAACACGTAATACATATTTAAAAATGTGCAGTTATCTATCAACTCAAACCTAGAGTGATTTGAATCCCACATTTAAATTATGGTAACAAAGTGCAACTCAAAAACAAAAAAGAAAAGCTAAAGTGTTCACTTTTGAATCTCCAAGTTCACACTGCAGAGATTTATTTATTGACTTTGGTACATGTGAATGTATAAGAAAACGTCAACATCCATCTGGATCTAGAGTTAGATATTGTGTTTTTTCCCTCATGTTTCACGCGGCAAATTAGCAAGTCAACAAAACATATTTTTAAATGAGGCTTAATTGCTAATAAAAGTGAAATCGGAATTTTAAGATGATTGATATATTATTGTGTTTTAAAATAAGGCAGAAAATTTTATAGTGATAATTTGACTATAACCTAATGAGTGTGAGATAATTAATTACATTATCACAAACAAATATCATTCCACAGAGTCTTTTTGTAATAAGGAAATTCAAATTTATTTTAAAATTACATAAATTATATACCAGGATTCACGTGACCTTTTTATACACAAAATCATCATTGCTTGCGGGCCAAAGAAGGGTCAGAAGAAACATGTTTTTGATAAATTCAATAATTTGATAGTTCCTTCCATTACTAAAATTTACTCCCTAACAATATTTGTCCATTTATTAAAAATATATATGTTTAATAATATTTCATTTTTACTTGATTTCTATACTATTTTAAGGTTTATGAAATTAAGGGATAATTTTACACGTTATTTTTAATTTACCCTTGTCATTAATTATAATTATTTCCCTATTACATTTTTAATACATTGTATTAATTATATTCAAAGAGTGGTTTGGTAAAATTATCCCTATCATTTATTACTTCTTAATCTCTGTGTCAAGTCAATAGGGATCAAGTAAAGATGAACAGAAGGAGTACTTATCATTTAATTCTTAATTTATCATTATTATAGTTATTTCTTTATTATAATTTTCAAAATATTATATTTATGATATTGAAAAGGTGAAAATTTTGATTGAATTACCCCTATTGAATTTTGCATTGGAATTTGTTCAGCTGCTATTTCCACATAATTGATTAGAAAAGAAATAATAATAATAATTATATAAAAAAGTTAGAAAGTTTC
Organism: Solanum aculeatissimum; assembly: GCA_038996855.1. Taxonomy (NCBI): domain Eukaryota; kingdom Viridiplantae; phylum Streptophyta; class Magnoliopsida; order Solanales; family Solanaceae; genus Solanum; species Solanum aculeatissimum. The sequence goes on from JBCEWC010014665.1 coordinate 10,155, forward strand.
TCAATATTTTAGTTAGAATCTATTTCATATCATGCATTTTTTTCTGTGAGCTGATTCAATAAAAAATTAAATGAACGAAAAATCATATTCTATACCATAAATTTTCTACTGATTAAAAATTATTATTTCTAATAGTGTCCATGCCTAGCATTGATATTTTTTAAACAGATATTTCAGGAACTATGTTTAATACTTTGAAAGGATTGTATTTCAAGTACTTGTTTATAATTCCAACGAGTATTGTTTGCTCAACAGTTCCAAGGAATAAATTGTCTAAATTAAAATACAAAAGGTGTCGATAACATTAGTCAAAAAGAGAGAAAGTCTGGCAAATAATAATAATTTGACAAGTTTTTCCTTTTTTTCTCTTTTATATATATAGTCATAAATATGGAAAAATATTAAATTTGGAGAAGTAATAAATAATCATTGTTACTATATTCCTATCACGTGAATTAGGCGTATCCATTATTGCTTATCAGAGTCTCTCTCTTTAAATTAAAAAGAAGTTTTTTAATTTACGTGAACGTTGCATGAACCTGACTTTACATTAGACAAATTGTTGTTAATTAAGTCCAACTTTCAACTACTTTAAGACTTAAGTAAGTGCAATTATTATAAAAAAAAAATTAAATTGTTATGGACTTATTTAAAATTGGCAATCCAGCTGCTAAAAAAGTGCTCAGACTTGCAAGTTTTATTTATTGAACAGTGATCGAGTTGTATTCAATTAAATGCCGCGAATGAGTTAAAAGAATGTTAATTATTTACACTTACTAATAATGTCAGGAGAAATCAGAAATTTCACTAGGTGCAACAAATTTATCTGAATCCGTTTCAATGGAAAATTACCCCGCATATATATTATAAGACAATTTTTATTTGATATATAAAGTAGAATATAATTATTTTAACTTCTTTATATTTTGATTTTTCTTATTATTTATACTAGGGGTGGCAATTGGGCGGACTGGGTCAAATTTAAGGGGGTCATAATGGGTCCAGACAGTAAATAGGTCAACACCTAACCCACCCGACCCAAATTTATTTGGATCAAAATAGCTTGAGTAATAGGTTATAGAGTGAGTAAAGACACAATCTGACCCAACTTCTAACTTTTTTGTCACACACCGAGCCTACACCCTGGACGTGGCCAACATTCAAAAATCATTGTTGTTCCCCAAGCGAACTCTTGGCCTAGCTGACTCACTCAACTGAAGACTTAACATGCATGCAAAAATTTCATAAGGTGAACCTTCAAAATATTTAATAAAACTCAAAGAATCTCAATCATACGATATATAAAATCCTAAAAATATCTTTTGAAACAAATAGTAATACATGCTTTAAATACTCGAATGAATAGACTGGATTGACTCACTAACTCTGTCCATCAAACCACTACTATACCAAAGATAGGTGTCGTAACAAGACCCACGACTACCTGACTATAAAATAAATAAATCAAACTAACTGACTGGAGCCCATCTGAGAACGAGGAGCTCTCACCAACTGCCATTAGGAAGTTGTCTTACTGAATGTCTGCTATAATGGGTGCCTGAATCTTCACAATAAAACGTTGCAGCGCCAAAAGGCGTCAACACGTGAAATGTATGATATGTAAAATGGTCAGATATGTACAATGGCCAAAATACAAACTCAGAATATGATGCTTAACTCAAAAACTTAACTCAGAAAATAATTCAGTGACATCATCAATGCAATATAGTAAAACATCTGATTTAATGCATACAAAAATGCAACTCAGATTATATCTAAAAATAATATATACTTTAATTTGAGGAGTTTCTTTAACCGACAACCATCACTATGAGGCTCATGATGATACAATGTCTTCCCCACGTTGCTAGAGTCATCTCATACCTTGCCAAGGTAAGTGACGAAGTGTTAGGGGTCCATATAAACCGGGCCATCAAAGCGGGATATGAGTTGTACACTTGGTACAATCCTATCCTACGTTGGCTACGTAGTTTACGAATTTAAGTTATTATTACTCTCACTCGTATCAGTGCTCAATACGACTTCCAAAATAACTTTTATAATGCTCATAACTTTAAGATTAAAATTACTCAAAATACTTTTTAATCTTTTGGGACTTAGCCCAACTTTAACTCTTCTAAATTTTTCTCAACTTGTCTCTTTTCTTTGATTGAAAGATGTGTCAATGCAATATGTCTCAAAAACATAATTTTACTACTCAACTATCTTGTAAATACAAATGCTTTAAATACTTCTTGAACTCAACTCAATACTATGGACATAATAGCTTTTCATGGAATATATAGGGTTTTATATAATGCAACAATAACTATGTAATATTGACTTAATAACTCAGTTCATTAATGAAATCAGTTAAGACCATGATTTTTATCAAGAAAAATACATAAACAAGTATCCCAATGAAATTAACTAGCAATGGAGAAAACTTGATCTCAACTCATAAACTTGATCTTGGGTGAAAATTAGTAGTTAAAGATACTAAAACAAATGTAAGATAACTTTTGGAGGGCCTTACATACCTGGAAGAACTTTGAAGAACTCACTAGCTTCTCTTGAAACCTAGCATTTCTTCTCTTGAAAACTTGTTCTAAGTGTGGAGAATATTTTTTGCCTGAGGTTGAGGAATAAATTTTAATGATTTTATTAGATGAAAAACTATCAAATTTAGACTTCGAAAGGGCGAGAAAGGAATAAAAAACCCTTTCTTAAAAATATTGTCTAAGTCATCTACGAGACTATCTACGATTTGTAGAAGCTTGTACGGACCGTAAAATCCATGCGTAGAAACTAGGGTGGATTTTGGGGTTCTAAAACTCATTCCACGAGCCTAAACTACGACCCGTTGAAGCTTTTACGACCCGTAGAATTCGGGACCCAAAAATGGACTTGCAGAAGTCATTTCACGAGTTGACAGTAATAGTCGTAGTTTAATCCACGATCCGTAAGTCAGGGTCGTAGAATCAATTCTTCTCTGGTAGTTTGTAGAAAAATGATCATAATATTTTGATCCTAACTCCAATTAAGGCAAAATTAGGTGTTGGAAAGATAATTCAAAGATCCTTAATTTGATATATTATGGGCCACCTAATTCTTAGTGAGCTGAAAGTTATGATTATTTAAAGTTGACCCTTGCATAATTTAATAATACGAAAACTTAATCGATAGAAAAGTTTAAACTTGACTAAGCACCAGAGGTCTCTTACGAACCTAATATACTTCACACATATAGGAATGAAGCTTAAAATATAGTTACATGTAAGGTATCACTAGGTTTAATCTTATATACTTACGACAAAAACAAAAAAATTCTGAATAGAATTGTGGGGTGTTAAACCTTTACTTATTTTATTTGTTCTTTTTCAATATTTAGTACTTAATTAAATTATATATTTTTATTCTTGCTATATAAAACAAGTTAAAAAAAAAGTGTTCTAAAATAATTTTGACAAAATCTACCTCAAGTCAATTCGGATTATATATCGATCAAATTTTAAATAGGTTAAAATGAATTGAATTGAGATGATCGAGTTAAGCTAATACATGTGCGAATTGAATTTAATTTTATCACCCCTAATTGATATACTCAAAACTAATTATTTGACGAAAAGTGTTCAGTTGATTGTCTTGTTGACTATGTGGTTTTACTACTGATTGATGAAAGTAGAGTATAATGTAATTGTTCACAGTATATATACACTCACTTTACTTTAAATTGAAAAAATTTAACTTTAAAATTTTATTTTTACCTTTAATGAAATGACTCTCAGTCACACAAATATCTAAGAATTATTTTAGATTATAAATTTAAAAAAACCTTCTTTTTTTTTTCTTAACCACCATGTTAAGTCAAAAAAATATCACATAATAAAATAGAATAAAGGATATATATAATAAGAAATTAATTAATATTTATAAATATTTGACCGTGAACTTAATTATTAACTTGAGAGTATTATAAGTACTAGTCATACTGTGCGCGTGACTAAAACGTATACCTTTTTTTATAACAAACATTAGAGAGAAAAATTAATTCACTAATTTTAATAAATT
>JBCEWC010014666.1:0-14225 GCA_038996855.1 Solanum aculeatissimum
ATTCGGCCACTTAAACTCAACCCGTGGCCACCAAAACTCAACCATAGCTTGTAGTACATCATAGAATTCCAACCATAGGTAGATTTCAAAAAAATTTAGGTTGTTACAGGGTGGTCCCCAAATTCCTCTTTGTGGTCAATATGGGAAGCATCATTTGGGTGATTGTAGAAGAGATTTGGGTGCTTTCTTTGGATGAGGGGGTTCGGACCACAAAATTTTTGAATGTCCAAGGGGTACCAAGACGATGTAGCTCCTGGTAGTCAAGGGCCACTGAAAGCTTCAGTTGGTGGTGCTCCTAGGAACAATCGATTTTATGCTCTTCATGCTCGGCAAGAAGTGGAGGAAGCTTCGGACATCATGACTGGTATGTTAAAAATCTTTGTTTTTGATACTTATGTTTTACTTGATCTAGGTGCAAATTTATCTTTTGTGACTTTTCTGTTGTCTTTTAAATTTGGTTTGAGTCCTGAAACTCTAAGGGAACCTTATTCGGTGTATACTCCCGCGGGTGAGTCCATAATTCCTCGAAAAGTGTATCAAGGTTTTCCTGTCTCTATGTTGCATAAAGTATTCCCCGGTGACCTTGTGGAACTTGAGATGTATGATTTTGATGTTATTCTTAGGATGGATTGGTGGGATGCATCGTATGCCTCGGTTGATTGTAGGACTAGGAAAATTAAATTTCAAGTTCCTTATGAACCTTTGTTGGAATGGAAGGGTAGTGATTCTGTGGTTAAGGGTTGGTTTATTTCCTACCTCAATGTCTGAAAGATGATTTATAAGGGGTACATTTATCATATTCTGCGGGTTAGAAATATGAAGGGTGATTCACCTAAGCTTGAATCAGTTCCGGTGGTTAATGAGTTTTCCGATATGTTTCCCGAGGACTTTCCCGGTATTCCCCCGATAATGAAATAGATTTTTGCATAGATATCCTTATGGATACTCAACCTATTTCTATTGCTCCTTATCGTATGGCCCCGGTGGAATTGAAGGAGTTGAAAGATCAATTGAAAGATTTGCTAGAAAAAAATTATACTCGGCCAAGTATTTTGCCTGGGGGTGCTCCCATGTTGTTTCTCAGAAAGAAGGATGGTACTCTTCAAATGTGTATTAATTATTGGCAATTGAACAAGGTGACCATTAAGAATAGGTAACCTTTGCCTAGAATTGATGATTTGTTCGACCAACTTCAAGGAGCTACTCACTTCTCCAAAATAGATCTTCGTTTGGGTTTTCACCAACTGAAGGTGAGGGAGTGTGATATTCCCAAGATGGATTTTCAGACTATTTATGGTCACTTTGAGTTTGTGATGATGTTATTTGGGTTGACTAATGCTCCGGCGGTATTTATAGATCTTATGAATCGAGTGTTCAAGTCATTCTTTGATAATTTTATGGTAGTATTCATTGATGACATCTTGATTTACTCCTGTAGTGAGCAAGAGCATATGGATCATTTGAGGTTGGTACTTCAATCATTGAGGAAAAAACAATTGTATGCCAAGTTAAGAAAGTGTGAGTTTTGGTTGGGAGAAGTTTCTTTCCTTGGTCATGTGGTGTCCGGTGATGGCAGTAAGGTTGATCCTAAGAAAATCGAAGCGTTGAAGGATTGGCCAAGACCGTTGACTTCTTTGGATATTTGAAGCTTCTTTAGTTTATCCAGTTATTACAGAAGGTTTGTTGAAGCATTTTCCTCTATAGCGTCTCCGTTGACTAAGTTGACTCAAAAGAAGGCCAAGTTTGTGTGGTCAAGTGAATGTGAAAAGAGTTTTCAAACCTTGAAGGACCGACTAACATCAACTCTAATTTTGACTTTGCCAAATGGGTTAGATGGATTTGTGGTGTATTGTGATGTGTCGCATATTGGTTTGGATTGTGTGCTTATGTAACATGGTAAGGTATAGCTTATGCGTCCCAGCAATTGAAGGTGCATGAGCAAAATTATCCGACCCATGATCTTGAGTTAGCGGCGGTGGTATTTGCTTTGAAAATTTGGTGATATTATTTGTATGGGGTTCATGTGGATATCTTTACCGATCACAAGAGTGTTTGCAATAAGTGTTCACCCAAGAGACCTTAATTTGAGGCAAAGAAGATGGTTTGAACTCCTCAGGGACTATGATATGAGTGTTCTTTATCACCATGGCGAGGTTAATGTTGTGGTGGATGCCCTTAGTAGGCTCTCTATGGGAAGTATGACTCATGTGGAAAAAGGGAAGAAGGAGATAGTGAAAGATGTGCACCGTTTGGCTAGGTTGGGTGTGAGGTTGGCCGAATCCGACAATGGTGGAATTCTTGTTCAAGGTGGATTCGACTCTTCCTTAGTGGTTGATATTAAGAAGAAACAATACCTAGATCCTTCCTTGTTAGAGTTGAATAAGTTGGTAACCTATGGAAAGATTGAGGTTTTCTCCAAAAGAAGAGATAGTGTGCTACGGTACTAAGACCGTTTGTGTGCACCGGATGTTGATGACTTAAAGGAGATTATCATGAAAGAGGCTCATAATTCTCAATATTATATTCATACGGGATTTACCAATATGCACCGAGATTTGAGAGAGTTATATTGGTGGCATGGTATGAAAAAAGAAATAGCCAAGTTTTTGTCGGAATGTCCTAATTTCCAACAAGTGAAAGTGGAACATCAAAGGCCTGATGGTTTAAGCCAAGATATTGAAATTCCTACTTGGAAGTGGGAAGATGTGAACATGGACTTTGTGGTTGGGTTGCCCCGTACTCGGAGACAGTTCGATTCTATATGAGTGGTGGTTGATAGAATGACTAAGTCAGCTCACTTCTTACCGGTTAAGACTACCTATTGTGTTGAGGAGTATGCTAAGGTGAATATTCGAGAGTTGGTGAGATTGCATGGTGTGCCAAGATCTATCATATCAGATCGTGGTACTCAATTCACTTATCATTTTTGGAAGTCTATTCAAAAGAGACTTCGTACTAAGGTTAAGTTGAGCACCGCATTTCATCCTCAAATCGAACGACAAGCCAAAAGGACGATTCAAACCTTGGAGGACATGTTAAGGGCTTGTGTATTGGAATCAAAGGAAATTGGGATGATCATCTACCTCTCATTGAATTTTCCTACAACATTAGTTTTCACGCTAGCATTGGTATGGCTCCATTTGAAGCTTTGTATGGTAGGAGATGTAGATCTCTGGTTGGTTGGTTTGAAATAGGTGAGGCGGCCTTGTTAGGCTCGGATTTGGTCGTTGAGGCCATTGAAAAGGTGAAGTTAATTAGGGAGAGGTTGAAGATGGCTCAAAGTCGTCAAAAGTCTTATCCGGGTGTTAGGAAGAGGGATCTTGAATTTCATGTTGGTGATTGGGTATATGTGAAAGTGTCCCCCATGAAAGGAATCATGCGTTTTGTCAAAAAGGTCAAGTTGAGTCCTCAGTACGTCGGACCTTATGAGATTGTGGAATGGGTTGGCAATGTGGCTTATAGGTTGGATTTGTCTTTGGACATGAGCTTCATTCATCCGGTATTCCATGTGTCCATGTTGAGGAAATTGGTTGGCGATCCTAAAGAAATTACACCTTTGGAGGGTGTGACGGTTGAGGAGAATTTGACCTATGAAAAGGTGCCAATAGATATCTTGGATAGGCAAGTGAAGCAGCTTCGCAACAAGGAGGCAGCTTCAGTCAAGGTGCTTTCGAGGAACTAATATGTGCACAGTGCGACGTTGGAAGCGGAGTTGGCCATGATGGAGCGATATACCTATCACTTCCAATCTACTCAAGCCGAAGGTACTAGGTTCTATCCTTGTATGATCCTAATTCTTTAAATTATTAAGTTTCATGACATTATATTCATTCATGAGCACGAAAATGATTTAAATGATGTTTTGATACGACTTTTGATTGAATTTTGAAATGATGAATGATCAGTTATAAGTTTTGATGAAAAGCCTCTGGTTTGACTGATGTTCTTATGTCGTAGTTTTAGCTCATTCGAGGACGAATGTTCCCAAGGGGAAGATGATGTAACCACCCAAAATTTTTTGAACTTCTTAATGGGTAGGCAAGGTTAGTGTTAGGTTCATCATGGTTGAATTTTATAGTCATGGATGGTATTCGGGTAGCCGAATTCAATGGAATTGTTTTGGTTGAGATTTGTAAGATCGTTTAGATAGCAGGGACTTTGGGAGGCCATATCATTTTATACGTGATGAACTGTGTAGGCTACTATATTTTAAATCGAATCTCTTTGAGTTATCCTTGCAATGCAACTTGTTTCACTCGATATGGAGTTCGGGTTTGGAAGTTATGGCCATTACAGTGGGACTGCCCGTGTATGGAAAGGTTCTGGAAAAGGGGAAGTAGCCTGAGTCTAAGGCAGACCCACACAGAAGGACACACAAGCCGTGTGAAGGCTCACGCCCCATGAGGGGGTCCGTGGGTTGATCTAGAGAGTGGGTTTGAGTGATGGGCCAAGCCCAGAACCAAGTGCAGTCTCACGGACCACTTCACGGTCAGTGTAAGGTCCCACGGTCCGTATGGAGGTCCCGTGAAGTGATCTAGAAAGTTGGCCAAGGTTCGGGGCTGGACTCTAGACGAAGTGATGCTCCACGGACTAGTACACAGTCTGTGTGCAGCTATACAGTCCATGAGGCCTCTCATGAAGTGATCCAGAAAGTCCCCCAAGAGTTCAAGCCGAAGTCGAGGCCAAGTGAATCCACACGGACAAGTTCACGGACGGTCACTATAGACCTTCTGTTAGACACTGTTTTAGTGAATTAGTCCATTTCATTAATGGTTAATTCATAATTTAATTACATCCTCTGCCTCTTTTAGTCTTTCTAAAGACTCCTAACTCCCCTAAATCAAACCCTAATGCCTTTTCATCCATCTAACACTCCTAATTTCTCTAAAAACTTCTCTCCATTTTCTTGACCTCCATTGACAAAAGCTTGAAGCAATTTGGGGAAATTTATATTTCATACAATTCCATTCAATTCTCTTGATTATTTCCAAAGTATGTGGGTTTGATTCATGGAATCTCTTTCATCCATGAAGACCCACGAATCCTCCTCTTTAAATTCTGATCTTAAGCTTTCTTTAATTATGGGTTCTTTAACTTTTAAAGTATTTAAATGAATTGAGTTGTGGCCTGTAGAAATTAGGTGATTTAATGATGATTTAAGTTTAAATTTTATGAAATGCATGGAAATTCTTGAAGGATCAATGTACATTTCCCTTTAATGGTTTATTATGCATGGGTAAGTTGCATTTTGTTTTGAATTGAGATTTTATCATTAATTATGTTGAATTACCTATGGATTTATGATTTGAAGTTTGAATCCTCTATTACCCATGCACTTGATTCCTCATTCATGGCATAAGAATTGAAGCATGATTATGATGAAGTTCTTGTTAAGGACATGGCCCTCATGTTTTGATATGATAAGTTAAGGCTTGTGATCACATAGTCTCTTGATGTGGCTCTTTGAGCAACATTGGTGTTCATACCAATATGATATGACAAGTTATGATAAGTATGGAGCTACTCTTATGCATAAAGTTTGACATGAAAGTTTGTTTGGCTTTTTAGCCCATGAAACATGATTACGAAATGTGTTTGACTCTTGTTAAGTATTCATAAGAGTAATGACAGAGATTTGGCTTTTAAGCCCATGTTTGCATGATTTGGTGTTAAAGTGTCAAGTTTCCATTTTAAAAGCATGTATATGTATATGTATTATTGTGGGATGATGAATTAGTACCGAGAAGGATTGGAGTAGTAAGTAGGCTATCCCCAAGGGTCCCAGTCCTTTCCCAAAACTATGTGCCAACATAGGTTGCCACCGAAATGGGAAGCCCATAAGGTATGCTTTGATATGATACGATATGATAAGATATGCTATGTTATGTAAATCCTTCCGAAATGGGAGGCCGTAAGGAAGGTGGCCATCACACCGAAATGGGAGGTCTGTAAGGTGTGGTATAGATTACCCTTTGCAAGGAATCTTCTCCGATCTGATGAGAGGACTCATCGGGAAAGTTCATGTTGTAGCTCACATGAGTTTGGATATCGATTATGGTTTCATGCCCTCTATACTATAAGCATTATGGCATTTCATGCATCATGGTCATCATGGCATATTGATATATTATTCTTCCTTATATTCTCTTCCATGTATGTGCCCTTGTCATGTAGGTTATTAAAGGTTCATGTGCACTGCATACTTAGTGCTTTGTTGTTCTAACCCATACTCTTGTCTACATGTTCTAACCATGTAGGAACCGACGTCGACCTCTATCTGCCATTGAACGACGAGTGATCTCTTAGAGTTATTTTCTTGTGGTGAGCCCTTTGTCCAAGGGTAATATATACTCTCATATTCCTTGTATTGCTTTACTTTATTTCCTTATGACTTGAGGGTGAGCTCGGATTATGTCGAGTCCCCGCTCTTCTTATGTAGAGGCTATGTTGGACATGTTAGACTCTTGTATGTTGTGTTATGGTTTATTTAGATGTTATGACTACTGGGATTTGTTTCCAGAATGATGTTTCAATTATGCTTATGATCATGTTGTGGGATTGTGAAAGTTGGGAATGTGCTTATGTGGAAAGTCCCCTAACCCGATATGCCCCCATAGCTTGAGTTCTACTTACCCGCCCCTTAGAAATACTTACTATGTGCTATGTGATTCATGCTCGTCTCATTCCCAGCAACATCCCCATAGCTTGAGTCCAAAGCCCCGTTTCCCCTAGAATTATGAGTTATGTGTTTACTTTTCTGTGCTTCTGAATCGATGATGTGAGTGATGATGCTCTGATGGCTTGATCGATATCCTTCAGGTTCTCCTTCACCATGTCACATCCAAGCCCCATTTTTAGGTCGTGACAGTTGGACTCCTAGGATCATTTACGAACGTTGGCTCATATACCATCTTTTACATGACCTGGAAGTGGGGCATAGATGTGACATGGTGAAGGAAAACCCAAAAGTTCTCGATTAAGCCATCGTAGCATCATCACTCACGTCATCGGTTCAGAAGCGCGAGAATGTAAACACATATTACATAATTCTAGGGGAAATGGGGCTTTGGACTCAAGCTATGGGGATGTTTCCGGGAATTGGATGAGCATGAATCACATAGCACATAGAAAGTATTTCTAAGGGGTGGGTAAGTAGGACTCAAGCTATGGGGGAATACCGCGTTAGAGGACTTTCCACATAAGAACATTCCCAACATTCACAAGCCCATAAGCATAATCAAAAGCATAAACGGAACATCATTTTCGTAACAAATCCCAATAGTCATAATATCCCAATAAAGCATAATACAACGTGCAAGAGTTTAGTGTGTCCAATATAGCCTCTACATAAGAAAGAGCGGGGCCTCAACATAGTTTGGGGCTCACCCTCGATAAATGGAACAAGAAAGTAAATAAGTACAAGGAAGATAGAAGGTAGCTATTGCCCTTAAACAAAAGGGGTAACCACAAACTAATAACTCTAATGATGTCACTCCTCATCTGCTGAAAGATAGAAGTTGTCACCGGTCCCTATATGGTTAAAACATGTAGATGAAAGTATGGGTTAGCACAAAATATGTACTAAGTATGCGAGCATGTAATGCATATGACAATATAGTATGACCAAACGAGATGACAAGGGGACAAGTGATACGAAAGGAATGCACATAGCCAAGGAAAATATATTATAACAATATGCCATGCCATGATGCATGAAATACAACCTAAGACCATATCATAGCGGGGATGTGACCTCAACCGACATCGGAGGAGACCCGAGCAAGCTACAACTTAGATCCAGACTACTTGCCAAGTAGGTCCCTGATCACCCTTCAACACGGGAAAATAAACAAGTCATCCCATCTAGGGAGAAATCCCATGTTGGCACATAGTTTGACGGAATGGAGTATTGACCCTTGGAGATAGTCCACCCTGACTCCAATCCTCGGTACTAAGTCTCATCCCACGGGAAGTAAATATGCATATATATGCTTTCAAAATGGAAGTTCAATTCTTCAAATCCTTACAATGCAAAGCTAGGCTAAAAAGCCAAATTGTATTTCAAAACATTCCATGATTAGGCTAAAAAGCCAAACAAGAGTTCCAATTGTCAAATCCAAGTTCAATGCATAGGAGTAGCTCATTCTAACATAACAATGAGGTGTAAACACCCAAAATTCTCAAAGAGTAATATCAAGACAAGATGTGATCACATTCTAGTCAATTTCCATGTCTTATCAAAATCAAGTCATATTATATCAAGAGGGTAAAGCCCTTAACAAGAGTTTCATCAAATCAAGTCTTTCACGTATGCATATGTCTTGAATGATGAGATGAATGCATGGAAAATAGAGATTAAATCTTAATTCAACAATATGATATGAAATTTAATTGAAAACTATGAGTAAATCCCAATTTAAATCACAATTTCAATTACCCATGCCTAAACAAGCTGTCAAGGGACCATGCATATTCAAATCTTCATAATTCCAAGGTAAAACGTGATAACTGAATTTAAATCAACTTAAAATCAACTTTAAAGTACATCCCATAACATAGTTGAATTAAATCATTTATAAATTAACAGACCCAATTTCAAAGAGAGCAAAAATTCATCAGAAATTGAAGAAGAAGAGTTTTGGGTCTTCATGGTTAATTGAACCTTAATAAATCCAATTAAATTCAAAAAATTAGGACATAATTCACTTTAAAATCAATAATTAAATACAACCCATACATCAATTTAATCAAAACAACAATAGATTTAAAGACCTATTTGCAAAGTAAGCTTAATTTCATAAAAATTAAAAAAGAAGAGTTTTGGGTCTTTATGGTTAATTGAATCTTGGTAAATCCAATGAAATTCAAAAAATTAGGGTTTAATTCATTTTAAATCAATAATTAAATACATCCCATACATAGATTTAATCAAAACAACAATAGATTTAAAGATCCATTTGCAAAGTAAGCTTAATTTCCTAAAAATTGAAGAAGAAGAGTTTTGGGTCTTCATGGTTGAAAGAAGAACCATGAATCAATCTCACATACCTTGATAACCAAGAATAAGGAATAAGAAATTGAATTTAGAAGAATAAATCCCTCCTTAAATCTCCAATTGAATCTTCAACCTCAAGATTAGTAGAGAGTATTTTAGGATTTGAATTTGAGAGTTTGAATGAGGAATGAGAGTGAGTGGATGATTAAAATCTGATTTGGGGGTTTAGGATAGGTTTAAAGGTCATAAAAGACCTTGGGAATGGGTCAAATTATCAAAAATACCCCAATAAAACGTTGTTTAAAATCTTAACCTGAGACTCTCACGGATGGTCTCACGGGTCGTTAGCCTCACTGACCCAGCCCAGATAATCCTTAAGAAAAATAGTATAACGTTTTACTCCAAACTCGGAATTGAGTGAAACCAATTTTTTTGGAAAGCTAATTCAAAGAGCTTCAATTTGAAATATAATGGGCCACCCATTTTATTCTTTTCTAAGATATATTTCTAGTTAAAGTTGACCCTTCCTACGGTCCCAATGAGATCCCTGTGCAGCCAGTCCTACCAAAAAGGTCATAACTTCTTCATCCGAACTCCAAATCGAGTGAAACCAAGTGAGTTGGAAATATAACTCAAAGAGATTTAATTGGATAGGTCATGTACCTCCTAGTTATACTTGTGCTAAGAGTTCTTACCATTTAAAGTCAGTACTTCCACAAGACGTCAAGAAAAACTCAACCAATGCGATTTCTTTGAATACGACCATTCAAGGGAGATGCATGAAGATAATTAACCAGCCAAAATAAGTTCAAATCAGATCTCAATCAACATTTCAAGGTTCTAAAAATTCTGGGTTGTTACATCATTTCCCTCTTGGGAACATTCGTCCTCAAATGGGCTAGACAAGGCTTGAAAGGCTAGATTAAACAAAACACATCTTAATAAGTAAATAAAATGCATAGACCATTTCTTGAAAATTTCAAGTCATTAAAACTCATGTCAAATCATTATCAAGTATTAAAAATATCTTTAAATTATTTTCGTGTGCATATATGCATGTCATGTCATAAGACTTAAGAATTGAAAGATTTAGGACCATTTGGAATAAGTAGAACCTAGTACCTTAGGCTTGAGTAGATGAGAAAAGATGGGATATCGTTTCGTCATGTCTAACTCCATTTTTCATGTAACGATCTCCATATGTTGATTTCTCCAAAGCACCTTTACCGAAGCCACATCCTTATTGCGAAGTCTCTTCACTTGCCTATCCAAGATCTCAACCGGCACCTCCTCATAAGTCAAATTTATTTTTCTTTCTTAATGCCAACACCTTCAAAAGGCACAATCGCACTCGGATCACCAATCAATTTCCTCAACATAGACACGTCGAACACTGGATAATCAGAACTCATATCCGAAGGCCACTCCAATCTATAAGCCACATTGCCAACCCGCTCAACAACCTCACATGGCCCGACATACTGAGGACACAACCTACCCTTTTTACCTAAATACATAATACCCTTCATAGGTGAAACCTTCACATAAACCTAATTACCCATATGAAATTCAAGGTCTCTCTTCCTAAAAATCCAAATAAGACTTTTGGCGACTTTGAGCCATTCTCAACCTTTCTCTAATCAACTTCACCTTATCCATAACTTCAACCACCAAATTCAGACCTATAAAGGTCATTTCTCCCAACTCAAACCATCCAATCGAGTGCCTACACCTTCTTACATACAAAGCTTCTCACGGTGCCATTTATATACTAGCATGGAGACTATTGTTATAAGAAAACTCAATAAGCGGTAGGTGATCATCCTAAATTCCTTTGAACTTTACACACAAGCCCTTAACAAGTCCTCCAAAGTATGAATTGTCCTTTCGGCTTGATCATTGATTTGGGGATAAAAAATGGTACTCAACTTCACCTTAGTACCAAGGCCTCTTTTGAACGACCATAAAAAAATGAGAAGTAAATTGAGCACCATGATTCGATATGGTAGACATAGGCACACCATACAACCTCACCAATTCTCAATATATACAAATTAGCATAATCTCTGGCATTATAAGTAGCCTTGATAAGTAGAAATTAGTCGACTTGGTCATTTAATCAACAATAACCCATTAAGAATCAAATTACTTACGGGTACAGGGAAAGCCAACAACAAAATCCATATTTACATCTTCCCACATCCAAGTATGAAATCTCGATGTCTTACATTAAACCACCAGGCCCTTAATGCTCTACCTTCTTTTTTTGACAGCAAGGGCACTCGGTCACGAACTTAGCTATGTCCCTCTTCATACCATGCCACTAATATACCTCCTTCAAGTCTCGATACATCTTGGTGAATCCCGGATGCATAGAATAATAAGAGTTTAAGACTCACTCATGATCACCTCTCTAAGTCCATCAACATCGGGAATACATAATCAATCAAGATACCAAAGCACACCATCTGCCCTTTGGGATAAGACCCCAAACTTCTTTTTGGCAACCAACTTCTTCAATTCAACCAAAGACGCTTCTAAATCTTTCGTTGCCTTGACATCCATAGCCACCGAAGATTCAACTCCCCTTTGAACATGAATACCACCATCAGTGGAGTCCGCCAATTTGATTCCCAACCTAGCCAAATGGTGAACATATCTCGTTAGATACCCCTAGAAGTTGATCAAACAATTCATCGATTCTAGGCAACATGTACTTATTCTTGACGTTACCTTGTTCAATTACCGATAGTCAATACCTATCAATAGTGACCTATCCTTCTTCCTTACCACTAATACAGAAGTACCCCAAGGTGAAATACTTAGTCTAATGAAGTCTTTCTCCAACAAGCCTTTCAACTATTCCTTCAACTTCTTCAATTTAGTCGGTCCTATATGATAAGGAGGAATGGAAATAGTTTGATTATCTGATCATCATCAGAGTTAGAAGACTTCACGATATGTTTCATAGCACGACAAAAGAGACAATAAAGTAAAATAATTCTTAAAATGTCACCATATTCTCTCACTCATAGGTATGGTACACAACGCACCCATGAATAAAACTCTACTTGACGCAACATGTTGGACTCTGAGGACTATTTATAAATCTAGTGCTCTGATACCATCTTTCTCACGACTCAAGAGTAGGGCCTAGATGTGACATGGCAAAAGAGAACCCAAGAGTCCTTGATCAAGCTATCTTAGAATCATATAACACATCATTGGTTTAGAAGCGCGTAACGTAATAAACAACACATAAGTCTAAGGGATTTTGGGGCTTTGAACTTAAGCTATGGGGATGTTGCCGGGAATAGGATAAGCATGGATTACATCGCACATAGAAATTACGTTCTAATGGGTGTGTAAGTATGACTCAAGCTATGGGGGCAAGAAGGTTTAGGGACTTTCCACATAAGCACATTCCCATCCAACAAATCATAATAGCATAAGCAGAAGCATAATCGAAACATGAATAACCATAGCAAAACATAGATAATCATAGCATCTCAGATAAACACATAGTACGGTGTATAATAGAATCTGATAAGTATCCAACAATGCCTATACAAGAATAAAACAGAGGCCTCAACATAGTCCGGGATCACCCTCAAGTCGTTAGATAGATAAGACATAATAAAACATAAGATAGAGGAAGGTGGGTTTTTTCTCTTGATGTAAAGGGTTCAGCGCAAGCAACAATCTGAGATCACCAAACTAATCATCCAAAGGTAGATAGATATCGACTCCGGTCCCTACATGGTTAGATCATGTAGTTGAAAAATATGGGTTAGTACATAGAATGCACTAAGTATGCGGGCATGCAATGTGTATGATCATGAACCTACTAAAACTAGATAGATGACAAAGTCACATATACATATAGAATGAGTATATAAGCAAGAAAGAATATTATATCGATATGCCATGATATCCATGATGCATGAATGCAAAAATTACATATTCATAGCAGGGATGTGACCTTAACCGAATACAAGAGAGACCAAGCGAGCTACTACTTGGAATTGGACTACTTCCAAAGTAAATCCCAAGACACGCTAAAAATAAGGGGTAACAAGTCATCCCATCAAGGGAGAAATCACATGTTGGCACATGGTTTGACAAAAAGGAGTATGGACCCTTGGAGATAGTCCACCCTGACTCAAATCCCTCAGTACTAAGTCTCATACCACGGGAAGTACATATATATATACAAGCTTTCAAAATGGAGGTTCAATGCTTCAAATCCATACAATGCAATGTTAGGCTAAAAAGCCAAATCCTATTTCAAAACTTTCCATGATTAGGCTAAAAAGCCAAACAAGAGTTCCAATTGTCAAATCCAAGTTCAATGCATAGGAGTAGCTCATTCTAACATAACAATGTCGTGTAAACCCAAAATTCTCAAAGAGCCATATCAAGAAAAGATGTGATCACATTCTAGTCAATTTCCATATCTTACTAAAATTAAGGCATATCATATCAAGAGGGTCACGCCCTTAACAAGAGTTTCATCAAATCAAGACTATCATGTATGTATATATCATGGATGATGAGATGAATGCATGGGAAATAGATATTAAATCTTAATTCAACAATATGATATGAAATTTAATTGAAAACCATGAGTAAATTTCAATTTAAATCATAATTTCAACTACCCATGCCTAAACAAGCTTTCAAGGGACCATGCAAATTTAAATCTTCATAATTCCAAGGTAAAACATGATAATTGAATTTAAATTAACATTAAAGTACAGCCCACAACTCAATTGTATTAAATAATTTATAAATTAAAAGATGCAATTTCAAAGAGAGCAAAAATTCATCAAAAATTGAAAAAGAAGAGTTTTGGGTCTTCATGGTTAATTGAACCTTCATAAATCTAATGAAATTCAAAAAATTAGGGATTTATTCACTTTAAAATCAATAATTAAATGCAACTCATACATCAATTTAATCAAAACAACAATAGATTCAAAGACCTGTTTGCAAAGTAAGCTTAATTTCATAAACATTGAAGAAGAAGAGTTTTGGATCTTCATGGTTAATTGAACCTTCATAAATCCAATGAAATGCAACAAATTACGGATTAATTAACTTTAAAATCAATAATTAAATGCAACCCATACATCAATTTAATCAAAACAATGATAGATTTAAAGACCTATTTGCAAAGTAAGCTTAATTTCATAAAAATTGAAGAAGAAGAGTTTTGGGTCTTCATGGT
>JBCEWC010014667.1:0-14222 GCA_038996855.1 Solanum aculeatissimum
TTTAGAACACACTCAAAACTTTGCTTTGCATTATAACAAGTATCCAACAGTTGTTGAAGGTTATAGTGATGTAAACTGGATTACTAGATCAACTGAAACTTAGTCCACAAGTAGATATGTCTTTACTATTGGTGGAGGAGCAATATCATGGAAATCATTCAAATAAACATGTATAGCTCGATCTACAATAGAGGTTGAAGTCATAGCCTTAGACAAGGCTGGTGAAGAAGTTGAATGGATCCAAAATTTCTTAGAAGACATTCCATTTTGGCCCAAACTAATGGCTTTTATATGCATACATTGTGATAGTCAAGCAACAATAGGAAGAGCTGGAAGCGTTATGTATAATGGTAAGTCTTGTCACCTATGAAGAAGACACAATACTGTTAGAGAACTACTCTTTAGTAGAATTATCATAATTGACAATGTGAAGTCAAAGGATAATGTGTCAGATCCACTTAAAAAAGGTCTAACTAGAAAAGGAGTTGAGAGATCATCAAAGGGAATGGGACTATGGCCGAGGACAAATCATCATGGAGGTAACTCTACCTAGAAGACTGGAGATCCCAAGATCTAGGTTCAAGTAGATCAAACAAAGTCATTGATGACGGTTCAACATTGTCACAACTATGATAAGGTCCATTCTCATGATGAGACAATGTTCAGAAATAAGGATAAGGTAATATGACCTTTTAATGGTTTCTAAGTTTGATACGGGGTATATTAAATAGTGTATCTATAGGATAACACATCTATAAATCACCTATGTAAGTGTGAAATGTAAACCGCTTCAAGGAGAATCCGGTAAGGCCAGTTCTCTATGCACTTATCAACCAGGAAGTGTTCATGGCTGAAACGAACAAAATAATGAAAACCAAAACAAGTTAAAGGGTTAGTTGTGTCACTTATGTTGTCTAGGTATATGACAAAGGTCGATGGTTCAAAGATATCACATCTATCAATTGACCTAGTATATTCGACATATGCTCACTACGGAAAGTTCAAAGGAAAACCTATTTATCCAGATGCAATTAACTCTTATTTATGGATCACACATATTTTTTCATGCATATGTTTTAACCAATGGTCATTTCCCATTCATGTGGGGGATTGTTGGGTCTAAGTAATAAGTGTGAATTGAGAAATGAAGATGGAAAGTGTAAATTGGAAAATAAAGATGTAAAGACAAAGGAATAAATATAGGGAAATAAAGTAAAGGGAGATGAAGAGTCATTTCTCCCTCATCTATAAAATAGAGGAAAGGTGTGTCCTTATATTGGGAAACACTTTCTCTAACTTTTAAAGAGTCAAGTAAAGGGGACCCTCTCGTGCCGTCGTCGCTCGCTCGACTCAGCTTCGGCTTCGGCTACGGCTTTGGCTTCGGCTTAGGCTTTAGTTAGTTAGTTAGTTTAACTAATTTTTAATTTTCACGCCTAAAATTTCTTACTACAGACACTTTCATTCCCAAAAGATACGATGCCTATTTTGAACAAATGAGTCTATTCTGAACAGATATATTCACACCCAATTCTCCCTATAAATGAAGATTCGTTTTGTGGTTTCAAATATCAAACATTTTCTCTTCTTTTGCATATATTTTTTTTACAAAATTTGAGCCTATGTGAAGCCATTACTGGTTCTTGAGTTCGCTGAAAATAACTGAGTTTGAAGTACCGCTACTTTGTAATTGTCAATCTGTTTTATTCTGGGAGGAAGTAATCCACAAACCTTGGATACAGTGAAGGAATTAAATTCCTTAAGGACACACAGTGAATTCTGTGGACTCAGATTCTTAAACATTTTCTTATTCTGTCTTTTCCATTGTAATTTCTATACGGGAGCAACAAAATATTCTTACATGCTATTATATGATTGATAGTTTTCATGAATTAATTTCTTGAATACATGAATTTCATCATTTACTATATAAACCCTGGTTATATTGTCTCTTAAAATCTGAACATCTAGATTCATTGATTGGTAATAGAAACATGAATTGTGGAATCTATAAATGTGAATTGTATTGAATACTAATATAACCTTGATGAGACTAGAATGCCATTTTTTGTGTTCATATCTTGAACCCACATGATTGAATAGAACTAAATGTTATCATAAATGTATATTTAAACCACTCTTGAAAGATGTGATTGAGAATTGATTGAATGGTTGATATGATAGACCGAAAGGCTTGACTGTGATAGAATTGATTAACTCAAAGAGTCTGTAAGAGACTTATTGATTGGAATTTATTGTTAATGAGCATTGAGTCTTGGGAGGAGTATCGACCACTGAATAAAATAAGAGTGAGTCCAACACGAACTCAATAACCACGTTGCCAAATGTAGGAGAGGATTTAACTGTTAAGTTGAAAGTTTCCCTATTTATACTGTTCTGAGATAATAGGACTTGATTGATTGTTGGATCTTGATTGATTGATTCGTCCTTTACCCTAGCAAAGTATTGAATGGTTGTGGAAATATCAATAAGATTGTTCCTTATTTTTTCGATTTGAGTTATCTGAGTTGATATTATTCTATCTTGATGCTTGTTTTATTCTATCATTTTATATACTCATAGATTTCATTTACTGACGTCTATTTGGATCTGCATCCTTTTATAATTCAGAGATAGATACTAGAGATCATCAACAAGAAGATCGTTAAGGATCTATTCACGTTTAGCTGATTGGTGAGACCCTCTTGCTTTCAGAGGATGTTTACATTATTATCAGTTAGCTAGTAGAGTCTAGATTTACTTTTATTCTATTTTGAGGTAGCCATGGACCTGTCATTGGTATCACTTAATCAGATGAATATAGGCTTTATAGACTAGATTGTCAAGTTGTGATTGGATATTAGTTTTGGCTAGTTTCTTTTAAGCTAGTCTTATTAAGTTGATTTGATAGATTGGTTGGCCTTTGGCCCTTGATTGTTGATTGGGTTATTATTCCATTTGAGTTAATTTTTATTTTTTATGTCTTCTTCTATTGGATTGTGGTTGAATGAATGTGATGAGGCCAAGTGGTTCACTTGGGGACCATAAATGATTTTCGAGTGTCGACCATGCCAAGGTACTCTCCTGGGGTGTGATACAAATCATCACAAACTTAATATAAAAGCTTAGGTTTTAGAGTTTTCTGAGTCAAGGAACAATGTTTTAATTAGTGGAATCTGATTAATGAATGTGTTTCCAACCATACTTATAAGCTGAAGGCTGCAAAAGATATTAGAAAGTCTTCCTTTTTCTCATTCTTATTTTGTCTGATAGAATTGAATTATTTTTAATATATATATATATTAATTTTTATTTTCTCCTTATTCATTCTTTTTCTCAATCATTTTCATGTCATCCTCTACTGCTATTTCTGTCAAAAAAAATTAAATTACTCTATTAATCCAACTCAATTTTCTGAAATTTTGAGAGAGCAAAAAAACCTAGGTCACTCTCTTATTTGGCAACATGGAGCTTTGAGTATTGTCATGATCGTGCCCTCCTTTCCCCAGCCTCAAGCTATAGGAGAGACATCTTCTAAGATCAATTATACATCTCTAATTCATGCTAATTCATCTTATTTATCTTCTCGTTGAGTAATCAAAATAATTTTAAATTGAATTGAGTTGGTCCATGGTGAACCTACTATCAAATATACTATGGATCAGGTTGTTAAATTCAAAAGAGAAAAATGATTACACCAGACAATAGTTATCAAATTCCCTTATGGTCATCCTGATTTGAATAATCTTTGCAGCTTAATACCTAAGTAACTTTGCATCAAAGGCAACTGGTTAGTGGGTTGGCTTGTCCATAAATACTTCTTAATCTGATTTTATCAATTTGAGGACTTTGTAGTAGCACTTTCTACTTATGTATATTATTTGAAATTCAAGAGTGAAAAATTCTTATATAGGACGTTTCTCCGATCACAATGGTTCAACCCTAATGAAGAAACCTTTATATCTTTGATATGAACTACTTTTTCAAGCATTCCACCTAGTATGTTTGCAAGAAAAACATTATTTTCCATTGCTTTAGCTATTGGAAGATCTTTAGCAATTAATAAAGCGAGGCAGATTAGATCGAGACCTAGCACAATAGGAGTGAAGATTTTGGTTGATCTTCTTGACAAGCATCCAAAACTAATTAAGTTATGCTATTTCAATGAGAAAACTGGAAAAGTATTGAAATAATATCAAGAAGTCGTATATGATGCTTTTCCCCTGTACTATATGGTTTGCAAACATCAAGGGCATGAGGTGAATTCTTGTCTGCATAAATTGAAATTCAATGTTTAGGAAGGTCTTGTATATACTTCTCTTGAGGCTAACAGTATTGATCAACTGAAAGGGGATGCAAGAGCATCTTTGAATGCAAAGAGGGAGGAAAATCAAATGGCTAAAGTATCTTCTACAAAGGAATTAGCTTCAACCAATGTGAATGCTGGCAAGGTTATGAAAAATGCTATAGTTTAAGCTTATAATAATGCTACGAATTGATTGATGCATCAAATGAAAAATTGGGGCAGCAACTACCTCAAAATAGAGGCGCTACAAGTGATAAATTCAACGTAGCTACTACTGTGACATTAAAATCTGCGACTCAGACATTGTCAGTGGTGAAAAAGGAATTGTTATAGCTAATTCAGGCCAGAATATAATTTCTACAAATGATGGTGAAGTTTCTGAAAATTTAGAGTTGTGTAAGGTCAATATTTTTAGACAAGACGATGATGAACAAGGGAGGCTAACAACTGATAAATATACTGATTTGCAAGCTGAAAATTGCATAAAAGAAGAAGATAATAAAGATGAAAATTAAACTTTGATTGCACCAAAAAATTATAGTTGGGAGTCATATATATTCCTATACTAGTCGACGTAATTCTCCAAGCCATGAATAGAGTGAGATTGAGAACTTAAAGTTATCAACTCAGAATATTTTTGCACCACTGTCGGTAATTGGTAAAAGGTAGCTGGACCATAGTATGAAGATAATTATTAATAATGTTGTACATAGTAGTCAAATACAATAAATTGAGCAGTCACATGTTGAGTTAAATTATGGGACTTTAGATCCTATTACTAAACAACCTCTCTTGTTGTTGAATACTTAACAATGTGAGGTACCTTCACCAACACATGGGTTTAGTAATTTATCGCCTACAAAAGAAGTTGGTGTAAGTAGGATATAAGATTAAAATGATCAAGATGTTCAGAGACCTTTTCAACCAACCTTGCCTGTGTTATCCACAGGTGCCCAAAATTCAACCTCGACAAAGATAAGAAAGAAGCAACTTGGACAAATAAATTGTGATATAATTCAGGTAATTGATGAGGTTTAGTCCAAGTCCAAGCTATGCACAGAACAAGCTAAAGATAAAGAATATCAAAATAATTGTAGTGAAAGAGAAAGCTTATAGGAGAATACCTCACCAATTTTGAAGAGTAATATGAATTATAATGCACCTATTTTTGCCTAAGAATAGTGAAAATATTGAGATTACGATGGATACTCTAGTTGGTAGCAATCAACACCATAAAGAAGAACGTGTGATTGCAAAGAAGAATGAAGTAGGCACCTTAGCATCAAGACTTAGTTCAACTAATGCTTATGCAATTGATGGGGCGATGATTTCTTTGACGATGATGAGGAAGACAATATGTTAGACATATGCTTTGATAAAGTGTTTAGGAATTGAGATATTTCGCCTAGGCAATAAAGAAGTCAAAGAAACAAAAGAAAAAAGAAAACACATGGAAGACAACATAGTTGAGATGGTGAAGTGATTGGAGAGTTTGCTCCAAGACACCTATCGATGCGATTGTGAAAACATAATCATATGGCAGTGTCAATAACTTTAGAAAGATTCAATAAATTCAAGAAGAAATAATGAACTGTCAATTATTGTTGTACAAATTTGAAGAAGAAGATAAGAGAAAAATACTTTAGGTTACTTTACTTTAGACGGACAATCTATCTTTTTTTAATTTATACATTTGTAAAAGGAATTTTGAGTTTGAAAACTCAACTTTCTTCTTGACTTTTATATTTTTGCATTATCTAAGTATCTTCATTTGTAATATCATCATAGAATATATAACAAACTCTATCGTGATCATAAAATACTTAGTTCTCTTTATCTCTTATTTTCTTCACGTTTGTTAATTAGTAAAAGTTCAATACTTCATTAGGATTTGATAAGGTAAAGTGTAGCCTCCCTTGCTTGTACTTATGCATGAGATTTTTTTATAAATTTTAATAAAAGACTGCTAGATTCTCTGCGTGGTACAAATTTAAAAAAAAATTCAACTCAATTCTCTTGCTCTTGCTCCAAGTAAAAGGAAAAAGCGAAAATCAAATTTGCATTTTATATAATTTTCTGGCCAAACTCCATTATGTATTGTAGTTAGATCTTAAAATGAAGAAGAGGAGTTGAGCCTCATCTTCAAACTTGGGCCTGATCATTTATTTATTTATTTATATTTATCTATATCTATATTACCTTAGAAACATCAACTCCAAAATTTTTAATGTTAAATTATTATTTTACCCTTTTTAGGTATTTTACTTTTAATGGGTTGTCATTTTTTCAGCCCCGCTATATCGCACACCTTTGCTATAGTTTCCAACAACTCCTTCACCAGGCTCCTTTCTCCTTCCAAACGACGCCTCTTCCGGTGCTTTCATGTTGAGCAGTCGTGACTCTTTTCCCCCCCTCTTTATAACAACCACCAATGATTTTCCTTCCCATCCGACACCTACCATCTGCCTTTTATACGAACAGTTATGCACTTTAACACTTGACTTTCATACCCGCTTATTTACTCGTCATTCGCCTCTTACCTTCTCCTTCGCCATTTCTAACTTTTTCCTATATACGATGATTCTTCATGTCGAATCTTTACATTTTGTCTTATGCTTTTTGATAAATTACTGCCCCCGTTAACATCTGGTCAGTTCTCACCTTAATTCATGCACTGTCGTATATGTTTCAACTGCAACCTGTTGATCACACTGGATATATCAATCAACAGAGTCGTTGTACTTCCTCTTGTCTTTTGCCATCAAACAATTGAATAAATGGACTACTATTTTTTTGACATAGTACAAACAATGGTTGCATTTGTTAACTTGCATACATTGTCGCAGTAATTTATAAATTACCTAAAAGAAACAAGAGATCGATAGCTCAAAGGAAGTTCAATTAACCATCGAAGTTCAACATAATCTCCAACCCAAAATAGCAGGTACGTTTACCACATGTTAACATCAAAATATTTATTGCATCAACTAATCAATTATGAGATGGACATGTTGAATATCAAAAGGTCAAGAAGCAAATACAAGAAAAAAAAGGGAAACTTAATGTTATACCAGAGGGTGGCTCTAACGGAAGTACGTTTACTAAAATACCCTACACATGTAGCAATGGAAAATTAACTGATGTCACCATAAAATAAGGATATTCTAATAAAGACTATTCTGAAACCGCATTTTAGGAGAAGCTAATGCAAACTTCTCAATAACATCTACTGATAACCTAAAAAAAATAGATTGCACCTACTATCATGCACGGAGGTTTGATAACACAACGACATCAACATAGGCAACTACAACAGAAATGTTCACCGGTGAAGCACAAGGTAAGCATATCTCACTGTAGCCAAGTAAATAATATCTTCATTTGACTAACATATTACAAGTACAAAGTAACAAGATACAACTGATACTAATTAACGTAATATGGATACGATATCTAAGTAGAAAAAGTGCAAATCACTACCAGTGATGTAGTTTTTCCTTAAACACAGTTTATTTATAAAGTGATGAGCAGTCAAGTTAAGTTGTGTAAAGTGACTACCAGTATTAGTATTAACTAAACTCAATAGTACTTTACCGAATGGATCAGTCAGTGGTGTTTTCTTTGGCTTTTTATAAGTGGCTTATAAGTTAAATCCAT
Source organism: Solanum aculeatissimum (assembly GCA_038996855.1). Classification (NCBI taxonomy): domain Eukaryota; kingdom Viridiplantae; phylum Streptophyta; class Magnoliopsida; order Solanales; family Solanaceae; genus Solanum; species Solanum aculeatissimum. The sequence goes on from JBCEWC010014667.1 coordinate 7,961, forward strand.
AAACGATAAGTTACGAACCCTGAACTTTTGACTTATTACGTATTTTTTTAGTTTAAAAAAATGCTTACTTTCGATATTATCAAAACACTTCAAAAACTAAAATAATGCGTAAACACCAAAAGCCACTAGAAATAAGGTAATTCAAACATCCACTAATAACAGTCTCTGATTCAAAAGTAGTTGAACATTTTGCTCTTATCACACACTTTAATTAGTTAAAGGAAAAGCAATTAATACACCCATTCACCAATTAAAGTACAGTTGAAAATTCATCTCCAAAATTGACCATATTAAAACCTTCAAATGATAGAATCGTCTTTCAGATATTCTAAGCAATCAAAAATAAAAAGAAACAATGTCTGCCATTATTTGATTCCCATTTTCGTCAATTGGGAATCATACAACGGTTATGATTTTATTATGTAGTTATACTAGAGATGTAACTTCTATCATAAGCAATCGGCCGTAACATAATACTTCACTTTGCACAAGCATGACTACTATAAACCACTTTTTATTTAACATGCTAACTAATATCGAGTACTTGAACTTGTTGATAGGTTTACAACGTGTAACAAAAGGTTGTGTTCCTGTAGAGAGTACTATTGCTATGAATTACAGGTACGAATAGGTGAGAAATCAATAGTATTACCATGCGGGAGATTATTACAGCAGCTTGTTATGGACATGTACATAAAAATAGAAATAACAAGACTTGAAAATTTTAGATTAGAACAATCAAACTTTAGAAGGGAGATACTATAAGGTATTGTTGATAGTGTCATGGTGGGAAAGTGTAGAGAGACAAGGTCAAACAAAGAGTATTACTTTCAAAACCCTCTTTTGGAGGCCCTAGGGGTATGCGACGATACTATATAGATATTATGACTTTGGTTCAAGAGTTTAGACGATCAGATTTATTCATCACCATGACATGTAACCCAAAATGGGTAGTGATTTAGGAAGAACTGGGATCGGAACGTACAAGTACCTCAAGACATGTTTGATTTGATAACTAGAATATTTACAACGAAATTGTAAGACTTGAAATACCAAATTTTTTAAAAAGAAGATTTTGAGAGGAGCCATGTAAGCTCAGGTGAGGCACGACTCCCATGTACCTTGAAAAGTATTAATTATTACTCGGAGAGTCTGGGTAAAATTGTTGCCAAATATGATATTTCTCAAATCAAACAAAATTTGCATCTAATTGATTCAGATGAATGCAGAGAAATAATGAAAAAAATGTTAGTGAAAGTGTCAGTCGATGATGGTGATGCCCAAGCAAAGTTAAATCAAGAACCAACACAAGCTTTTAATACCATCCTTGAAAGGGCTGACTCAGGAACACTAGGGATATTCTTTATAAATAGACCTGGGGAACTAGGGAAACATTCATATATCGAGCATTACTGGCAAAGGTGAGATCAAGAGGTATAGCATTGACTTGTATAACCAGTGATGTAGCAGCAACAATATTACTGGAAAGCCATACAACACACTCGAGTTTGACATAACGTTACAATCAAATGAAACAACAATGAAAAATATGTCAAAATAAAGTGGAGGTGCTGAGCAAGCAAAATTAATAATATGGATGAAGCACCCATGAAAAAGCGACACACAATTGACATATATAGTCGACTACGATGATTTTGGACCATTTAAAGAGGACATGTATTTCATGATACAACATAACTAAGAGCCAAAAGTGTTACAATATGAACAATTAGTTACTAACAAAGTGGTTACAATATCCGCCTACAAGTATACTGTATAACTAATAAGAAAATTTTACTCAAGACAAGACATACACGTGCAACGCACGTGCAGAGAACCTAGTTATCTTAAAAGCATAAATTCTTAAACTTCAAAGTTAAATTACTATAATACCCTTAATTTAAAAAAACCTAACTAAAAACACCTGCGCATACTCCTACGCGAAGAGTCACATCCAACAGATACAACTTTTGGATTTTCTCTCTTGAAAACAGATGCAATTTCTTGCTTTTATCGCTTCAAAACTGCCAATGATGGAATACAAATTCACATCTAATAATTAACTTCTGCAAAAAAAAAAGGAAGAAGAAGAAGATACAGTTGTGGAAATAAAGCACAGTTACATCCGCATAACCAAACATATTTCGTTTCTCGTGTGTTATTGGCCTTTCTATATTGTGCAATCGTTTTTCCTTTAGGCACATTTTTTCCCGTTAATAGTGTTTCTTCTCTCAGAAAACACACACAAAGATTGAAATAAGCTTGTCTTACATTGATCGCTTCCATTAACGAGTTGTAAGGACTCTCTTATTTCAATATTACTGCATTGTGAAGAGTCGCGTTGCAAAAACTTTGCTACTCCCCTGTTTACTTGCATTCTCTGCAAAACGCTGCACTCTATCATATCTCCTACCATCTCTGTTCATATGTGCCACTACCACATTTACAACCTCTTCAAACACAAATCTCCAAATAAGAATTCCTAATCTCCTTCTTCTCCAAAAACTTTAACAATTCCACTGACGAAAATATTGCACTTGGTCTATTTTCATCATTGGCGTTCTCGCATTAACATTGATACATCCTCCATAAATTTGTTAACTTTTACAAACAAATTAACCAACAACTACTCTACATGGTTACCTTAGTTAGTATATAATATATCCTTTATGAATTGTTTGCCTGCTCATTTTCCTATACATAACAGTCAATAACTAAGGTAATTTCCGGTGAATAAGTCCAAATTTACTAACCTCTGTTACTGCTATACCCATAGCAAGTCCAATATCCGACTCATGCAAGGCCTTCATCAGCAAAGTCAGTAATAACATTTGTGATGTTTATATCCATGACTTGTTCTGATTACCGTTGTATCCTCTAGGATTTTGTTTCTTCAGATCTATTTGTCCTTCTATGTTCTCTTCTAAATGCCGCCAAGAATGTGTGTGATGTCACTTATGTGATGCTTTGAAGCGACAAACTGCGTTGATGTCAAAGAACCTATTAAAAACTTGAAATGCCCATTTCATTAGGCTTTTTATATTCCACCTGAATTAAATTTTTTTAAAAAAAGAAAGGAACTTGAACATACTCAGAGAAAGAGGCTCTTTAAAAAAAAAAAGAACCAACATACTTTTTAAAGAATGTTTTATATAAATAATCTCAGTAATAACACTTGGACCAATATTAACCAGCATAGACTGTTGGAGAATGAAGAAGCTTGATGACTGTGAATAGAGTAACCTTTAACTATGACCATATACTGAATCAAAACACTAAAAGTGCAGGTGGATTATTGAAAAAATACCTCATCACTGGGAAAGACAAAAGTTGTTGGCTTCAGGTTATGATAATCCTTTAAGCAGCTAATGGCTTGAATCCCAGAAGATGAAGATGTCCAATTGAAACTCTTTTGACTTCTGAAAGCTCATCCACAGAAAACATGACATTCTCACTGATGAAAAAATCCATAAGACATCAACGAATGACTGAAGAAGTCTACCAGAGTCAAGTTGGGCTGGTCATTTGGTAATTATGTGAATCAAAATGTAGCAAATCAAGGAAACTCAAATTTGAATTTTTCTAGGATACCCAAGTTCACAACATAATCTTTTCAATACTTAAAATAGTGAGGATTTAACACCCTGTTTCCATGTCCCAGTGTATCCATATTCACAAATTCATATTTTATGTACTGCCATATGGTTTGTTGTTAGTGTTCCTGTCTTATCGTTGTAGATGCAAGTACCTAAACCCATTGTCTCACAAGCATAAAGATGTCTCGCCAATGCTTTATTTTCCATTAACTTTTTCATCGCAAATGCAAGACTTAATGTAACAGCCAGAGGTACTCCTTCTGGAACTGCGACAAGGATTATAGTTATAGATGTCGCAAAGTAATTTAGAAGACGAGAGTTAATGCATCACCGGAAGATCATTTTGTGAATTGATGTTGAGTAGCTTTATCCACCAGAAATCTGACGTTTAATAAAAGAAATGTCGCCACACCAAATCCTAGTCCTATCTTTTCAATAATAGTGGCAAAACCATTCAATTTAACTTGTAGAGGCGTGAGTTTCCATCAGCTTGCCTCATTAAGTTCTCATACCAACAATTCTCATCAACATCTTAGTTGGACCATCTTTTACTTTGGTTCCTGATAGAAGAAAACGTCTTTTCTCATATATGCTTACTGCTACACTCTCACCAGAGAAGCTTGATTGATCAAGTAGCAAGTTATATCCTGATATAAATATTCCATCAGCTGGAACCGCATCTCCAATAGATAAGTGAACTACATCATCAACCACCAAGTTATAAATGGAAACCTTCTGCCTTCATCCATCTCTTGTGACCTGGATAGATATCTTTTGCTTCTCCTTATCAAAATCTAGGAACTACAAGGATTGCCTATAGTCATTAATTGCAGTAACCGTGACTACCAATATTATGTTGAGTAGAATTCCTAGGCTATCATATGTTCCTTTTGGCCACCCTTCAGTAGCAAGTCCCACACCAATAGAAACAACAACACAAACTATCAATATAGCGAGAGTTAAATCATGCAGAGCCTCCCACACTTTCTTGGTAAATTTGTTTGATCCATATATATTTGTCTGACAGATGCATCACTTGAGTTGACTCCTTCATTTGATGAGACTCTCAACTTACCTACAAGCCCTTCAACACCTCCAAGTTTCTGTAAGGTTTTTATATCATACGAACCAACTATAGATGCAAGTTTATCTGGGTTAATTCCCAAAACAGCCCTAAAAGCTACTTCTAGTAAGTGTTTTGCTGGTTCAACCCCGATATCATCCCTAACCTGGTCGGATGATCTACCACGTTTCACTATAGCCAAGAAAATAGTATCTTCATTTGCATAACATACTATAAGCACAAAGTAAAAAGATAAAACTACTACTAACATTGTCACGACCCAATTTAGGATCATGACCGGCGCGAAGGAGAGAAACCCAAAGCAAGCCGTCCTAGAATTCTACAGAAAATCGGGCAGAGTTTCCTCTGTTTTTGGGCCTATCCAAAATTTACCTGTCCCAAAATTCAGCAACACAACTACTAATATTCAAGATAAGTCACCATAATACTAATTCATCACCAATAATAGGTAACTTAAACTTTGTCACATATATAGAATAACAAAAAGAATATCCATGACTCTAAATAAAGAAATGACTATGGAGAAACTCTAAGAATTAAAAAAAAAAGGTCCATAATAAAATAATAAGCTTAGTTCCACGATGAATAAGAGCGGGGCTCACCCTGGAATCAACTTGCTACCTTTAGCTAATTAAATCCTCACCAATATCACCTGTATTCTTTGTTAGGGGAAAGAAATAGCGAGGAGTGAGACGCTAGCTCAGTGAGTAATAATAGTAACAACAATCATTTTAAAAAGGGAAAAGTTAGAAAATATGTCAGTATAATAGTAAAAAATCATGTAATAACAACTCTTTCAATAAAATCAATAACTATAATCAATCTTGTTGTCTCATATAAGCAAAACAACTTAAACATTTGAAAATAACTCAGTAAACACATTAATATCAAATCATACTTATATTCGGGAGGTTTCCAAGGATTAATCATGTAATCGGTATGTCTATTTTCTTAAAGAATAGACGGTAACTGTGAATCTCATGTCAGTAAATCCCTACTCAAGGGATATCGATAACAGAATGCTAGTTCTACCTTCCCACTAGCGAGAACTCTATCAGTAATTAGAAAATACAAGGTGCACCAGGTCTAACGAATCCGCCGTTAGGTACGGGATTCATCAAGGTCTACTCCCATTTATACTTTTCTTTATAAACCATGTAACTTTTAAAGTAGTGCAACGCATTTCAGTCGTATAATCATGTCATGTCAAACTTAATGAAAACACATGGAAAAATACAGTCTTATAATCGTATCATGTCAAACTTGATGAAAAACACATGTAAAAATACTTATATCTCAAGTAAATATCAAATCCTTTCAATAACAGTAATCAGCTCACTTTTCAACATACTTGTAATACAAATAACTATTTCGGTATCAAATCAAGTAAAAAACTTGTCCCATGTGCAAATTCAAATCATTTAGTAGCAATTTACTTTATAAATCATGTAAAAATCATGAAACTTATAAAACACAAATTGGGTTAAGATTACTACTTACAGTACTCGTGTTGAAGTACCAAACTTGTCACCTCAAGCAATCTGTAAGACTTCCTTCGGTCAATCTATGCCCATATCACAAA
>JBCEWC010014668.1:0-14222 GCA_038996855.1 Solanum aculeatissimum
ATAAGCTATGTAGATGGGCTACTCTTATTGCATTGATATGGAATGATCATGAAAATGATTTTGGAAACTCTTGATGGACTTTGGCCTAAGTATGAGCATGATTTAATCAATGGTTTGGTTTTGACTAATGATGCATGATTTGAAAAGAATGTACTTCCGATTTGATATTGCATGTATATATATGTATTCCATTGGGATGAGACTTAGTACCGAGGGATTGGAGTCGGGGTGGACTATCTCCAAGGGTCCATCTCCTTTCTGTCAAACCATGTGCCACCATGGGTTATCTCCCTAGATAGGGATTGACTTATTGTGTATCCCCTTGTTGAAGGGTTGACTAGGGTACTACTTGGCAAGTAGGCCGGATCCGGGTAGTGGCTCACTCGGGTCTTCCATATTATTGGTTGAGGTTACATCCCCAATATATATTAATCATAGGATTGCATCTCATGCATCATGGCATAGCATCTTGTTATATTACTTTTTGTCTACGTGCACTCCTTTCGTACCAATTGTCCCCTTGTCATATTGCTTGGTCACACTATATTGTCATACGTATTGCATGCCCACATACTTAGTTCTTAATTGTGCTAACCCATATTCTTATCTACATGTTCTAACCTTGTAGGGACCGGAGACGATACCTATATTCTACCGGACGACGCTTGATCATCTTGTGAAGACTTTGCTAGTGGTGAGCCCTTTTGTTCAAGGGCAATAACCACTATCTATTTACCTATTTTATCTTATGCCATTTATTTTCCTATGCATTGAGGGTGAGCCTCAAACCTTGTCGCGGCCTATCTATGTAGAGGGTTGTTGGACCATTCTAAACTCTTGTACGTTAACTTGTTATGTTAAACATTTTGATTATGTAATACTATGTTTATTTAGCGTTGATTATGAGAATTGTCATTTATCATGCTTATGATATGAATGTTGTAAAATGTGAATGACTATGTGCTTATGTGGAAAGTCCCATAATCCCGGTGTGCCCCCATAGCTTGAGTCCTACCTACCCGTCCCCTTAGAGATAATTATTATGTGTTATGTGAATCCATGCTTATCCCATTTCCGACATCATCCCCATAGCTAGAGTCCCAAGTCCCAAATCCCGTAGAGCTTATGTGTTATGTGTTTAGCTTCCGCGCTTCCGAACCGATGATGTGTGTGATGATGCTATGATAACTTGATCGAGGACTTTGGGGTTCTCCTTCGCCATGTCACATCTAGGCCCCCTTTCCGGGTCGTGACATTCATTCTACTTTTCCTAAATGGGTCTTTACTGGTGGATCCAACTAGGTCAAGTTACCCACTATATAAGGTCAAGTTTGGTTTACCTTGACAAGTAGACCACTCCTTTTCCGGTGAGGAGGTAAACATAGAAATTTCAAGTAGTAGCTCGCTTGGTCTTATATGTCGGTTAAGGTCTCCTCCCATGTGTGTATGTTATGCTATGCAAGCTTGATTATCTCTATGCACGATTTAACTTAAGCATCGACCGTACATGTTTTATTGATCTCATATTCATTAATTATGGTTATGCATATTGTTAATTTATGGATTATGTTTCTCTGCTAGCATTGCACTCCACATACTTAGTACATTCCAAGTACTAACACATATTTCCTTTGGCTACATGATCTAACCATGTAGGGATCGGAGCTCCTATTCATCTTCCTCCTCCACATGGCTAGCCGAATTATTTGAAGACTATTATTGGTGAGCCCTCCAATCCGAGGACACACATCCACTTTACATTCATGCTATGATTACGACTTGTATATTTTTTATACTTATCTTTTGAGGGTGAGCCCGAGAGATGTCTTGGCTCCCGTTCCATTCGTACTAAAAGGTGTTGTTGGATATGGTTATTGGTGTATTGAGCTTGACTCCTATCATGTTTTATGTAATTATGAAAGGCTTTCCTTAGTCCCTTTATCCCCTTCTATGCTTGTTGTATGTTTGTTAATGAGATGGAAGTCCCAAGTCCGGTAACATCCCCATAGCATGAGTCATATTTATCTACCCCTTAGACTTTATTTGTTATGTAATTCATGCAAATCCTCTTCCTTAAAACATTCTCATAGCTCGAGTCCAAAACCCCATTTTTCCTAGAATTAATTGTTACTTGTTTATTTCTTAATTATACTTCCACAACCAAGGATTTGCAAGTGGTACATTAAGAGGCTTGTTTGGGTTACCTTTGGGTTACTCATTCGTCGTATCACGTCTAGGCCCTAGACTTGAGCCATGATATTTTTAATTCTAGTTTATTTTTTTTTAAAAATCTTATGATTATGTATTTTGTTAATTTGAGGAACTTTCGATTATCCTACCTACTTTTGGGGGGAGGAGATTTTGTATTTTTTTGTTTTAATTTATTTTTTGCTTTTTATTTATTTTTATGAAAATTTATTATATATTAAAAAAATATGTAAAAAGTATTATAAATCACAACAATTAGCAATTTAAGATTTCATATAAAAAGCATTATAAAACATAATAATTAGTAATTTAAATTGGACGAAGGAAGTAACACATATATGATATTATAAATCACAATAATTACCAATTAAAAAATCTAAAAGACGTAAAAAATTTAAATGACTCTTGACATTTTCAAGTAACACATAAATAAAATTTTGATTGACTCTCAATTTTTTATATGTGCCATATAAATTAGAACAAAACAATAACATATATTATTTAAAAATGTCATAAAATGTACTATTAATCACAATAGGTAACAACTTAAGTATTTTAAAAATATATACAAATTTCTATCAGTGTCACAAATATCAAAACAAAGAAATAATTCACATTTAGCCTGTGTTTGCACAGATTCTTGTGACTAGTATATATATACTCCCTCCAACCATCTTTATTTGTCTACTATACTAAAAATAAATATCAAGTTATGCTTGTCTACTTTATAAAATCAAGAGATAAATTTTATATTTAGTTTCCTAATTTACCCTTATCATTAATTATACTCATTTCCCTATTATATTTTTCAAGACATTATATTTATTATATTCAAAAGGTAATTTGACAAAATTACTCTTCTTATCATTTACTGTTTCTTAATCTTTGTGCCAAATCAATAATAGATAACTATTATTGGACGAAGAAAATATTATATTTAAATATATAAAATCTATCATTTACTGGCTATTTTATAAATTAGATTAGATTGAATGTAATTATCCCTATTTTCATCTATCGATTCAATATTTTGTTTTTCTTTTTTCATTTTCTAGGCATGTATAAAATTGGATCAGATTGAATGTAATTATCCCTATTTTCATCTATGGATCCGTTATTTTCTTTTTCTTTTTTCATTATCTAGGCATGTATAATATTGGAAGCCTGATCTTAGGTTGGGAGAAAAAATGGAAAGAAAAAGAGGGGCAGACACTGCTCGTTCTTGGCTCACTGCTGGAGTCATTACCTTAAGTATGACGAAGCCAACGAGATGATGACACGTGTAATTGAGGCTGGTGGTACGTAACTTAGATACTCCAATAAACTAAAATTGATAAAAGAAGTTGGGGTCCGCTCTGCTCCAAGCAGAATTTCCAGTCTTCTCAGAGAGTCAAAGTCTGTACGAAAAGTCCTTGAAACTTGAGCGGAAGTCGCAATTTTCAACTTTATTTTCTTTCTTACCTGCCGGAGATTCATCTTTTGTTTTTTTTAGGGTTTCGTCGTTTCAGTCCTCGCCATTCTTTGCCGCTTTAACAATCACAACCTTTGATCTTTTGTGAGCTGCTGGTACGTGTCTCCGTTCGCTTTTCTACATTTTTTCATTAGAGGTACAGAAATGATAGCTAAAATGCAGACATATATCCATTACAATTGTTATCTCAGCTCAGTGTTTTTTTGGTATTATCATTCTATTTCTTGTGCTATTAGCTGGACGTGAACGGGCTTTTAGCATAACATTCTGTAAGTTCTCGGTTGTGTCTTGACGATCATTTAAAATTGGAAAGTTGTCCACATAACAAGCAGCTCTTTTTTTGTTTTTTTTTTTGGTCTGAACTGAAGTGCATCAGTAGCTTTCAGGATCTCCTGTTTGGTTGTGGATTGAAACCATACAAATGGGCCGCCAGCCATTCATGTACCCAAAGATTAGGAGTTGAAAAAAAAGGGAAGGGAGGGTTTCATTTTGCTATACCATTGAGAATTGTTGTAATATCCTGCGAGATGGAACCGCGGATCCTCTGGCTACATATGGATAAAGAAATTCATAAAATGGTCTTGAGAATTTCCTTTTGCCGGTGATATAGGATCTCTTTTAGCATTCTGCAACTGTATTCTGATAGTAGGATGGCTTCCCTATTCCATGATGTGCTTGCAACCTTTTGTTCATGTTTGCCATCTGAAACAAAGAGATGACTCTTCAGCTCAAGAACAGCTGGGATATAGTTAGTCATGTTTTCAAATAAAGCTAAACTTTTGGGACTCTGTCAGGGAGCCTACTGAAGGTTCTTCAACTTCCAAGGGTGGTGCAGACAATAGCAGACAGTTCAAAAGATACAAGTATTGAACCATGTTTGAAAATGAGAAGGGGATTCAGGAGGACGCTAAAAATAAAAAATTGAAAGACTGTACAAATTATGTGGTCAATAACAGAGGAGAAGCATTGATGGTCACTAAAATAGGAGTTATTACATCTATTTTGGGATTTGAATTGAAACTGCCTGTCTATTGTATTTTCATAGAATGGCTGGAAATGTGATCAGTAAATTTTAGGGGCCGTAAGGCTGGCAGGGGAAGGGGAGATGAAGAGGTTGGTGAAAGAATGATACTGGCTGTTGTGTTTTGTAAGTCAATTAAATTTTGATGCATAAAGAGAAAGTGGTAGGCAGTTTGTGGACTGAGATCTTGAAAATCTACATTCTCTTACAAGTGTTGGCATATTTAAATTCTTTTTGGGGTCCTTTCAAGCTCTGGAGAAGATTGATCATTGTTTTATTATTGGACATTTTTTCTGTATAAGACAAGGAACTGTTTTAGCTTGATAATTTCCTTTTTTAATAGTTCATTCGTATTGTTCCTGATGTCAAATGTTCAATTAAGGGATACACTGTGAGAGGTTAAGATAAATTCTACTTCAGCTTTGCAAGCAATGGCACTGAAGTTTTCTTTGTAATGTTTCTTCATACAAACTTCTCGGTGATGATATTATAAATTGTTTATGCACACAGGTCAGAATTTACCATGGGGATGACCAAAATATTTAAAACCCAAAACTAGCAGTATTATGTCTGCAATACTTACTAGTATAAGTTACCTTTATAAAAAAAAAATACTTACTATATGTTCTTACTCAACAGAATGTCAAGTGGCTATGGCTTTATTCTGGTCAGTTCAGGTCAATGTTGTATGAATGTGCATGTCATTTCCTGGTTCAGAAATTATGACACAACTTTGAAATGTAGATTATCACATGCATCTTTTCTAATTTTTGTATATTGTGGCATCCCAGGTTTTTGAAGCTGATGATCTGTCTTTCAAGTTGTGCCCATTGATCACTACCATAAGCAAGTTCTTATCTTTCTTGCTGATATGGCTTCTGGCTGTATAATGCCTTCAGCAGGTGGAAAACCTCAAACTGATGTCATGCTTGTCGACAAACTTCCTGAAGAAATAAATGAAATGAAGATCAGAGATGATAAAGCAGAAAAGGTTGGTTCGGGGAAGAGGATTGCATATTCTGGTCTCTTCGTCTATGTGCACTTGGTTTATCTTAGGCAGTTTCACTTGTGATAGGAAATGGAAGCAGCTGTAGTTGACGGAAATGGAACAGAAAAGGGCCACATCATTGTGACAACTATTGGGGGAAAAAATGGCGAGCCTAAGCAGGTAAGAATTTTTAATCATTGATTCTTCAGTTTTCAGATATTGGGTTTAAGCTCTAGAATATGCACTACACTTGTTAATTGGGTGATACTGTACATGACTAATATCTTCTGAGGGTTTTTATGTTTGTTTAACATGAGTGCTACAAGTTAACAGGATAAAAAATTTATTATTATTATTTTTTTTATTTGCACCTGGTGTCCAAGTCTCTTAGAGCCCTGACTAATCCCGGGGGTGCACAGGCCCTCGGCAAGGAGTTTCCCGCAAGTGCACCACGGGATAAAATATTTATTAATGAAGAAAAAGGATTTAAAAAAATAAAAGATGGACAATGCACAAGGTCTAGAGTCATCTGACAGAAGCATCAATCTTATTGAGTTGAGCAACAAATCTCTTTGCATTAGTCTCTTTTTGTTCCAAGAATTTAGAAACTAAGACCATCTCCAACCCAACACCAAATTTCACATCAAATCCTATTTTGGTGTAAAATTTGGTGTTTTGGAGCTCCAACCCAACTCCAAATTTTACACTATTTTGGTGTGTGAATAGTGTTAAGTCGAATTTGGTGTAACATTATTCATCACACTAATTCACTTTTTTAATATTTTAATATTATTTCACTATACAAAATTTTTAATTAAATATTATATTTTAATTAAATGTTTAATTATTTTTATGTAATATTTTTATAATATTAATTTCAGATATAATAGTTAATTTTTTTATAAATTATTTTTCTATACATGACTTTTAAAAAAATTAAATTTATATTGATTTTACTATAAATTTTAATTGGATGAAAGTGATCTTGACGCACCAATTCAAAATGAATTGGAAGGTCCGACTCTGACGGTAGAAATGAAAATAGATGAAAATTATCGATTTCCAACAATTGCTAGTTCGATGTAGAAAAGTTGACAAAGAAGTTCATTTTGAACTATGGAATGCATTAATAAAGCAGTTATGGGAGCAATGTAGTGATCTTGAAAGCTGAATATTTACGTAGAATTTAAAATAAAATTTTCAATTCTGTACAACAACATACCTAGTGTAATCCCACAAGTGGGGTCTGGGGAGGGTAGAATATACGCAGACCTTAACCATTACCTCTAAGGTAGAGAGACTATTTTCTGGGAACCCTCGTCACAAAAACCCATAAGCAGAATAAGCTAGATATTGACAAAAAAGGGAAAGGACAAGAAAAGGAAACAAGAAGAATAATTAATAACGACAAGTACATGATAGTGTATAAATACGATAAAAATCAACATATGTAATGAATAATTATATTTGTTTATTTAATTATATGTCGTTAATGATTTCACTTTTATTTGTATTATCCATTATTATGTATAATATGTAATATTTGCTAGCAATGTATATTATTTAAAAAATTATGATATAAAATAATTTTATGTTAGACGACTATAAAAGAAAAGAACATGAAAATTATATATAGTGAATGTTTTAGATAGAATTTTGTTTTATGAAATAAGAAAATATAAATGAAATAAGAAATGATAATATTTTTCTCAAAAAGAAATAAGAAATGATAATGTAGTGATGAAGAGAGAAAAATATTCTTTTTTGATGTAAAATTTGGTGCAGTGGGTTGGAGTTGATTTACACTAAAATAGTGCTAAGACCATTTTAGTGTAAAATTTAGTGTTTTGGGTTGGAGATGCCCTAATATTAGAACAAAGCTAAAATTTGAATTGATCAATAGATTCAATGAGCAGTTCTCACTGTAATAGTTTCCTTTTTGGCTTGAATATCGTAATCTAAAGTTCAGTCTTGCTCCCGCCTCCCCTATCATTTCCTGCATCTTATGTACAGTACATTATTGACCGAATATTTGATCTATGCTTTTAGAGGGTCAGCTCATGACATTTAATTGATCCAGAGCTGGATACTTTCCTTATTATCGTAAAAGGTAAAGGAGAAAGCACCTTTTTTTTAAAATACATGTTGAGGTGAGTAAAGCGCATGTACTACCTTTTCTTAATCAAAAAATGAAGAAGAAAAGAGTAAAGGGAAAAATGTATATCTGTAACATATTCATACCTAGCATTTTCCCCCAAAGCAGCGCCAGCATGTACTGTAGAGATCTTTTCATTTTCCAGTTAATCCTAATTCCTATTTTTCCGTTCATAGACTATTTATTCTGTGGCAGACATTTGTCACACACCACTAAAGAGGGACAGAGAGTTTTGAAGACTCCAACTTACCACCAAAGGTTGTGACTTGTTGTGGTGTGATAAGTACCCCTCCATCGTTAACTAGAGGCTCATGTTCAATCCCTATGAATGGAGTCCCCTTTAGTGGGAGGGCTTTACCACCCCTCCCCAACCAACCAACCAATAGGCAGTGGGGGATGTACAAAGGCTATCATGGGTGCTTAAGCACCCATTGCCACCGGTGGCAAACACTATTATTTATGTACGAAATTTAATAATTCATTAAAATAAATTAACAGAGTAGGACTTCCCTGTGCGAATCCGGATTAGTTGGATCCCTGGTTGGGTAATCAACGCCAGCTGTGAAACCAAAACAGAATGACTCTTTTTTTCCCCTCTTTGTATGATTTGATACTATATGTTTATCTGGTTTATGGTTTAGAAAAGAAGAGTTCTTATTCAAATATATTAGTAGACAATTAATTATGTTAGTAGCATGCATGTAAAGTTTGGATGGTGTTTCAGCAAGATGTGCATTAGAGATATCTTACGTACTTCTTGTTGGTTCTGCTTGTGTCCTGCATGGTTAGTTTCATGCAACAATGTCCTTTTAACTGTCCTGGAGAATGGTATTTGCACGAAGGGGGTGGTGATGGTGTTAAATAGTTGCAATCAATGTGTAAAAACCGCAGATAGTGAGATGAAGAATCAATATGAGAATTGGGAAGGGTGCAATATTTTAGTAAGTTTCTGAAACACAAAGTATAGATTAATATTTCTCAGAGGATTGCTTATACTAGGGAATATGAAATTAAATGGAGTGGCACGGACCCACTCAGCGCTCATGATTATCATGTCTCTGTGACCAACCAAGTATTCTCATGTCATCTTACTTCTCTACTAATATTTGACGTTTCCTTTATGCATTTTTTTTATTCTCTTTTTGTGGTGTTAAAAGATTTTACTAATTTATTCTCTTTTGCCATTCAGACCATCAGTTACATGGCTGAGCGTGTTGTTGGACAAGGTTCCTTTGGAATTGTGTTCCAGGTACGAACTGTTTATATTATACAGCTGATGGCCCCTGTTAATTAAGGCATATTGTATCCAAAGGGTTGGGGAAATATGTAATACCCTTTTGTTTCTATGCATAACATGTCTAGCAGATTTTTATATTTCCAAATATGTTATTGATTTGGAAAACATGTGTGTATTTTGCAGGCTAAATGCCTTGAAACTGGAGAAACTGTGGCAATAAAAAAAGTTCTACAGGATAAACGATACAAGAATCGGGAATTACAAACAATACGCCTTCTTGATCATCCTAATGTAGTTTCACTGAGACACTGCTTTTTTTCAACCACAGAAAAGGATGAGCTTTATCTTAATTTGGTTCTTGAATATGTACCTGAGACTGTCTACCGTGTGTTGAGACATTACAGCAAAGCGAACCAACGGATGCCTATGATATATGTCAAGCTGTATACATATCAGGTTTTCCATTTTAAATTGAAAGCAAATTCATGTTTTATAGCAAAACTTATGTGATAGTTGACTTGTTGCAGCTTGTTTTGTTTTATTTCTTATCGTTGTTGCATCTCAGGACTGTTGGTAAACTTTTTTGTTACAAATACCTTAAAGATATTTTGTTGCAAATAATTGTTTATTGATAATACACTTCTTCAGATTTTCAGAGCTTTGGCTTACATACATGGGATAGGAGTCTGCCACAGGGACATCAAGCCTCAGAATTTACTGGTCTGTTTTTGTAAAGCTTAAGAGTCTATCTATGAAAAGGTTTATGATATTGAGTGCTTCAGTTTTCTTTGGCAGGTCAACCCACATACTCACCAGCTTAAGCTCTGTGATTTTGGGAGTGCAAAAGTTCTGGTAATTGTAACTTGTGATATATTTGTTTGTGACTACTCGAAAGTTAACTAACTCCAGTTTCAAAGCACAATGTTTATTTATTCAGTGACAGCAATTTTGCAACTTAAAAGTTAATGTATGCTACTTTTGTCACCCACCCATTTCACGAAGAAGAATCCTCATTAACATTTTTCTTATAAACCAAGAATGATTATGGTTGTGTACCATCTTTTGTGTTGAGTGATTGTGGTTGTGCACTACTATCATCTGCAAATAAATCATGAAACAATAGTGGTTGTGGACATTTGTTTTATTGGTGACAAGTGATGGTTATATTTGTTATATAGTTACTAGGATTTTACGGAAGTTGAACAATGTTACATTGCTTCCATGTGATGAGGACGTCATGAATTCGAGTTGTGGAAACAACTTGTTGCAGAAATGCAGGGTAATGGTACGTGCAGTGGACCCTAGTGGTCCGGGCCATCCCCAGACCTCGTGCATAGCCGGGTAAAGATCTTGTCCAGTAAAAGTATGTCCAGTAATGTCCAATACCTTTGTTGATTTTTGCCATGTGTCCATCTAAATTTTCTAGGATTGAGATTCAATCTTGTTTCATATAACTAAAATTGATAAAATTATTATGAACAAAAATAACAAAAACAACTAAAAAATAAAATTAATTTAAATTAAAATAACTTTCTTATTTCAATACCTTTGTTGATTTTTGCCATGTGTCCACCTAAATTTTCTAGGATTGAGATGAAAATCTTATTTTATATAATTAAAATTGATAAAATTATTATGAACAAAAATAACTAAAACAACTAAAAAATAAAATTAATTTAAATTAAAATAGCTTTCTTATTTTGATGTGTGTTCTTTATCTGTTTAAAAAGTTTTTCTTCCAAATAAAAAAATATTTTCTTAATTAGTATATGAATATGTAGTTTAAAAAAAATTAAAACTCTACTTACTCTTTTTTTAATGATTTTTTAAGTGCATGAATTTTTTATTGTTTCTCTCATGACTAGATATTAATTAATTTTAAGAAAATGCTCTCTTTTTTAAATTTTTTTAAAACTACATATTCATATACTAATTAAGAAAATATTTTTTTATTTGGAAGATAAACTTTTTAAACAGATAAAGAACACACATCTAAATAAGAAAGTTATTTTAATTTAAATTAATTTTATTTTTTAGTTATTTTTGTTCATAATAATTTTATCAATTTTAGTTATATGAAACAGGATTGAATCTCAATCCTAGATAATTTAGGTGGACACATGGCAAAAATCAACAAAGGTATTGGACATACTTTTACTGGACAGGATCTTTACCCTGCATAGCCAGCTTAGTGCACTGGTCTGCCCTTTTTTTGGGAACAATGTTACATTGTCTGTCCCCTGATTATTTAGGGAAGCGAAGTGTTTTTTATTATGATAAATCAGTATTGTTTTCTACTTCTGCATCTTTTTTGTACTGTTCTAGTTTCTGAGTTGAAGCACTTACTGTTACAATTGAATTAATCTCTCTTATTATTGAAGAGCGTATTTCACGATCATGATCTCTGGCCCTTGAAGTTTTTGTCTGTAAACCAAATGATTAACGAGTAACTTTCAACACTGTAAAATATCAAAAAGGGATTCTACCTGATCAATGATTTGTTTTTCATTAATGTCAATCAAGTTAGACTTGATCAATTTTCCTATAAGCCCACACTTTATTCTTTTCTTGACTTCATTTTTCTTTGGGGCATCAGAAGAGTACAGCTCAATCTTGTGTTTATTTTGATCTTCATGTACCTCTTAAATAGCTGTCTAATGTTGTCTATTATCCTTCAGGTCAAAGGCGAGCCAAATATTTCATATATTTGTTCTCGTTACTATCGTGCGCCTGAACTTATATTTGGAGCAACTGAATACACATTTGCAATTGACATTTGGTCTGTGGGTTGCGTCCTTGCTGAACTGCTTCTTGGGCAGGTCTTATTCTTTCAGAATCACGTTCTTTAATTCTAGAAAGAGGAACAGTTTCATAATTCTTGACGTCTTTCTAATCTTTTTCCGTTATAATATCCATAGCCCCTCTTTCCTGGTGAGAGTGGAGTTGATCAGCTTGTTGAAATAATCAAGGTATTTTCACTCTATTAATGATGAACTTAATTTCATGATCTTCAAATTGCAGACTGCAATTGTATTGAAATCTTCTATGGTCTAGGTTCTTGGAACACCAACTCGGGAGGAAATCAAGTGTATGAATCCAAACTATACTGAGTTCAAATTCCCACAAATCAAAGCTCACCCTTGGCACAAAGTAAGGTTCTTGGTCTCTGATCCTATATAGCGAATACAGTACTGATCATTCCTTGCACACCTATATATCCATTGCTTTTTTTTCCTGGTCAGATCTTTCATAAGCGGATGCCTCCTGAAGCTGTGGATCTTGTGTCAAGGCTTCTCCAGTATTCTCCAAATTTGCGATCCACTGCAGTAAGTATAAACTTTTCCCCCCTCAATTTCTCAGATGCAAATATAGATGAACGGGCAGATCAAGAAACCATATTAAGTAGTAGTACCTGGTCATACTTCAGACCACAATGTGAGGGGGACAAACAATTGTATGATTCTGAAAGGTTAATTTAGGAGACTTTCCTCTGGAATCACTTTTAGATGATTGTGGAACCAAGAATAACTAAGGGCTTCATAGTTGTCATAGTAATAGGACCGCATGCTTTTTATATTGTGTGCATTACTTGGCCTTGTTTAGAATTTCCCATCGAAACAACTGCGTTTTTTTCCCTTATCCAAACAAAGAAGAAGAAAAAACTGGGTTGCAAGTCGCCTTATGGCTGTTTTTTCCTTATTTGTTTCTAAATGCTGGACAATCTGTTTCCATCTTAGATCATGCCAAGCTACCTAAGGGATACTTTAGCAAACAGGTCAAGTCATTTATGAATAAGTTGTTTCATAACTGAAGAATTGGTATTCTCTAATTTCTTGGGCTGATATATTTTTCAAGAAGTGCGTTTGTGGCTGATATGAACCCTGATCTTGTTGCATTGTCCCAAAAAAAAATAAAATGCATCCTGATATGATCTTGTTGTATCATATCTGTTACATAACATAATCCTATGAAATGATGTATGAAATAGATTATTTGTTACTTCTCCAGTCGGATGTTTTACAATCATTTGATTGCATAATTTGGAGGCTTTTTATGCATTTTAAGTGCATAAAAATGATAAAGAGCAGAGTACCTTTCTTTCATGTTTGGTAAGGCTTGCAAGACTGTATTGATCTTACATATCAGAAAACAATGTCCATTAAGCTCTAGTAATATCTTTTTGATTCCCATTTGCAGTTGGAGGCTTGCAACCACTCATTCTTCGATGAGCTCCGTGACCCTAAGACTCGTCTCCCTAATGGTCGGCCGCTGCCACCTCTCTTCAACTTCAGGCCTCAAGGTTTAATCATTCCCTTGCCAGTACTTCTATGAGTTGAACTTTTCTTCATTTCTTATTTTGCGCAATTTGATTTGCAGAGTTGAAAGGAGCATCTGCAGAGCTCTTAAACAAACTGATACCCGAACATGCTAAGAAGCAGTGTACCTCCCTTGGTTTCTAAACCTTGTGAATGTTATGTATCTTTAGTATACTTATTTGCAACTACTTTGTTTATTAATCTACTTTGGCACAAACTGTTCGACGTCTCTTCCTTTCCATGATCACTGTTGACAAAAACATTGTGAAAGTTGTTCCTTGTGCAAATGCTACTTCTTGGACTTGCTGATGACCGCCTCCACCCCACCCCCTCCACCCACACACTGGCATTTTCTGATTCATAACAGTAAAACAAAGGAATTTGTTGATGTTTCAGCGAGGAAGGTCAATCACGTTTCTGTGCTTGACTGTTATATTTTATACGTTGGGTAGACCGCTACAAGTTAGATTCTCTCAACTACTTGTTATATCCATGTGAGATACAAAATCTTTTATGTTATGTGTCTTCACATAGATTTGAAAAAGCATCCTATGATTCTTGTTGAACTTTGAAAAACCTTAAAAGTATTATGATTGCTAAAAAGGGGGCAAGATGTTAGATGAAAAATCACTAGAATAGTGTTCAAGACATTAATTTACACAATCTAAATCTACTGTCTTTATTTCATTTAGAACATTGAGAGTGGCGGATCTAGAATTTTAAAGTTGTGAGTGCTCTCTTATAATTGTGGAATCAAAATTTTTATTAAGGGTTCAAAACATAAAAGGTAAATACATGAGAACCAAAGGGTGTTCAACATCTATTA
>JBCEWC010014669.1:0-14222 GCA_038996855.1 Solanum aculeatissimum
AAAATTAAAATATAAAGAAAATAAGAATTAGTCAATAAAAATTATATTATATAGTGTAATTTTTTAATAGAAAAAAACATAAAATAAGGAGGGAAGGTTGTGAATGTTATTATATTGTGTTAAAAAAATATAAATATACATAAATATACAAAATGAGATATAAAAAAGATTTAAAAGGATACTTTTGTCATTTATCATTTTATCCCGGCATAACTTATCCCGGGATTACTATACCTCCCAAGAAGAGGGATAACTTATCCCGGTACTATTTATTAGTCCCGAGATAAGTTATCCCAAGTTTGCCAACCAAACATCAACGTAAGGACCACTATATTTTTATCCCGGGATTAAATGCACTTATCCTTCACACCAAACGACCCCTAAGTATTCCACTTCCGGTCCCTATGTTAATAAGGAGTGGGATTTATTCTTTCTCCACTGACAACAAAAAAAAATTGACGTATGTGAGTTTTTCAGTGTTTCAATATAGCTAAAATCTTATCCGTGAGGACATACTTGATCTCCATTAAGTATTCTCGAGAATCCACACCAATTTGTGTAGAAATAATGGTGGTTAGATGTTTAAAATCACAATTGAAATTCACAACAGCAACATCAACAATGCGAATACTCATTGTTATTCTACCACACTGATGTTGAATCAAAATGGTGAAACAATCCATTGAAATTGAATTAATAGGCAAATTGATGAATCAACGAAGAAATTGACCAAATCAACGAAGAAATTGAAGAATTGACAATGAATCACCAACGAAATTGAGATTTTTCCAAAGAATAGAACTAAAGTTCGAGAGAAAATTTTGGCAAGCCGAGAGAGAAGGTTTTTCCTATCGTTGAATTAGCGAAATTTTTATACTTACTATCTCTAATTCTAGGCTATCTTCTTTTATGTAAATGGAAACCTGGCTATATTTTTTGGTAAACAAACTAGTTTATTGTATATTTACTAAATTTTCCATTACTAAAATTTACTCAAAACAGAATACATCTACTTTGTTCAATTACAAATCAAACCACGTTTTACACGTGAAGAGAAAGTACTATAATTCCTAACAGGAACAGAAAAGAAGCCCCCATGAAACCTGAATAGCTCTACCGCCCATGGTCGACAATTACCATAAAGCTCAAAACGAGGAACAGACCAGATTAGCTATGCTGGTGCCTGCTAAAAAGAATGATAAAATATCCAACCAAGAAACAACAGCAACAGCGTATAACATACCATGAAGACACATTCACATAGGAACCATAAAAGAAGCCCAAATGTATGTAACATAAATATACCCTCAGGAAAATGAACCTAGAAACAATTACAAAACTGGAGATGAAGCACCTTAACCGATCCCAGCAAATCAATGCAAGATGCAAAATTAAAGCATCTCTTTGGTCCTGAATAATAGAAATGTCCCCCTTTCTGCCTAACTACAAAAAAAATGCCTCCTCTAAAAGAATATTACAAAGAAGATATCAACACCCTATGACGCACAACAGAACAATTATTTTATCAAGCCTCCACTTGTTTCCAGGAGAGGTCAACTGCATGGCAAGTGACAAAGATACAAGGGAACAACCCTAAACAAAAAGCAAAAGAACCCCAGATCCTCTACCTGCCCATTTGTAGTGTGTGGACACCACTATGTTGAACACTATCATATTAATAGGGACCCATGGGTGGCATGCCAAATGGAGGCATGGGAGGCATCCCTATCCCACCCATTGGAGGGGGTGGCACAGCAAAACCTCCTCCCATACCTGGCATTGGTGGAGCAGGCAAAGCCAATGGCAGCAGCTGTGCATACATATTCTGTAATCAACCAGTGAATATTATTAGCAAAGATTGTTGGACAACACATTGAAGAGATCATCAATATTTGCCACAAGGGTGTATGTAGATGTCAATTGTCAATATATTACAAAGATACATGCAACTTCAATAATAAATTCCAGCTCAAAATAAGGAAATAAATGCATCTAGTTATAACTGTGGTTAGGTTTGCTATGTACCTGCTGCTTCATAACATCCTTCTCTTCATTCTCTTTAGCTTTTGCTTCACTTTGAGCTTCAATCTTATCTTTTATTAGCTCATCAACCTTGCCAGTGTATTCACGGATAAACTGAGAGAGAGAAAGCCAAGTTAAAAGTAACCGCTGATGGCAGTATGGAAAAAGATTATGAAGCATCCCCATGGACAAAACCAAAAATGACAGGCTTAAAAGAGAAGTAAAACAAAGAAGAATATGATGAAAAAATAAATGTATGCCACATACATAAATAGAAAAGGTTAACGCAAAGTAATCTTAATTTTATGAAATTTCATATAGCAACAGAACAATGGAAAAAGAAATAAGAATATCTTGTCCCAGACAGGCAAATCTTCAAAACAGCAGCAGACTCAACATTGAGGGTGTACTGGATTAAGAGTGTGTTTGCATTAGCTTATTTTTAGGTGCTTTTGGTTGTTAAGCACTTTTTCAGTTTTGAGATATTTGGAAAAGTTAAAAAGTGCTTTAAGCACTCACCTTTAGGCTAAAAAGGTTAAAAAATAAGTCAAAAGCCAAAAGTAGGGTATGCTTATCCAAATGGGCACTAAGATTTTTCTGTTTTTGGTCTAACTGTTCATTTTTGGAAAAAACTTTCTTGCAAACAAACACAGAAATAGACCAAAATGCTTTGCCTCATCAGAATCTTGTCTAGAAGTTTCGCTTTAAAGAGCATAGAAAATATGACAAGGCAATATGAATTGCATATGGAAGACACAACATGAATGCTTTAACCACACTGCCTAAACGGGAAAGAGAAGACTTAGTGAAAAGCTGGACCAAAAAATCAAAGGCTCACAATAAATAGGTCTACCAGAGGAAAGGACACAACAAAACCAACTGAGAAGGATGTCTTTTTCATTCGCAGATATGCAAAAGCGCACACATACAGAATCAGGGTGGAGGTTCAGAGAGATACCTGTAACAGGTAAGGGAATGCAAAGTCAATCATATTATTCATCCAGGCAAGTTCAAGGGCAACATCTGGCCGAATCAAATCATAACAAACAAACAGGCATGATGCATAGCATTCTTTCTTTCCCTGCAAAAGCAAGCATCAACGGTTAGGAGCTCAATTCCACCCCCCCCCCCCCTAAAGCTTTTCTGTACAAGGACAAAAAGTGAAAAATCAAACAAAAAGTTAAAAGTAAAAGACTTCAGAAAATTCTAGATGTCACTATATTAGAAGTTGCACATATAACAGCAATCTACCTCGGACTTTGTCAGACCAACAAATATCATTTCCAGCCAAATTATTTTGTAGCCTCCTTAACAACTCCCCTCCATAAAAAAAAAATTATGCATATAGCAACAAAAACATTAAGCCATATCTGTCAATGCTTTAGAGTGTACAACTCTTTCTTTTTTCTTAGGTATCGTTGCATTTAATCGTAGGGAGTGTGGGTGTTCTCTGACACCCACAGATACTCAGGAAACCAAGACAGCCCATTCCTACTCGCATGTCACAATAGTTTAATTATGAAGCCGACATATGACACAGCAAGCATTGACTTATTTTCAGCAATCACTGAACTTAACTCTTTAGGGGCTTGGGAAAAAAGGAAGAACACAGATGATTCTTAAAATTAAAGCCATATACCTGTTCGATGAAGTAAACAAGCAACTCCTCTGCAAGTTCGCAGTCTCCAGACTGTGAGGCTGTCTCCATAGCATCTTTGTAGAGATTATCTTTCTTTGACAGAGCAATAGATTGCTTCCACCTACCAGCTTTCTTATAGATAGAAGCAGCAACACGCCTCATCTCGAGAAGCTCATGTTTCTCTATCTGCTCGGAAAACAAGAAAAGCGGAAATAGTTGTGAGACATCATAAACTCAGAGAGATAACTTTAGAAGAACTAGCCTCCACCTTCTGAGCAAGGCCAATCTGATCGAAGTTATCATGTAAATCAATTGATTCACGTAGTCTATCATAGTCTTCTTCCTCAACATAAATTTCATGAAGTGCCTCATTCACTGCAGAAACATTGTTGCTCTGAACAGCAATCATGTAAGGCTTGACTAGGCGAAGGTGACCAGCCTGATGTCAGTCCAACAAAGATATACAAATGGTTTAAAAAGAACATACATCACAAAATATAATCCAAACAATACTTCCAAGCAAGAGGTTTGATAATAAGTGAAGACCTTTCTCATTATGTCCACAACGCGTGTGTGATCCACTCTAAGTGCAAGAACATTTAGGAGGTCATTAATGAGGTCAGGATGCTCTTGCAAATAAAAGTGGACGGCCTTGTAATAAAGCTCCACATTAGCAACTTTGACAACAATGTCTTTGAACTGCATATGATCCCAAGCATCTGGAGAATGATTCATAACAGTGGTGGCAGCATTATCAAATTCATCATATTGGATGTACAAATAAGTGAGTTCCTTCCAGTGTTGCTGCTCATCGCAGGCACGAATAAGCTTGGGAATGTTGAGTCTGGTGGAGAATAATTTAATGTGCTCCATGAGCTTCTCATGACGATATCTGGCATATAAAACACCAAGTTCTGTGAAGATACCCATATGTGCACGCTCCAATCCCAGCCCACTCTCCATAAGAGAGATTAATTCATTAAAACATCCTCTATTTTGGTAAAATTCACTAACTTCCTCCAAGTCATCCACCTGCAGAAGTAAAAAAAGAGATGATACAAATCAAGAGTAGCCCAGAAGGTCAACTTAAATGCAAATGAAGACAATAGAAGTACCAACAATATCTGCTCAATAATAACTCATACAACACAAAGTTAGATACCTGCACTATAATGTTAAGCCCACAAATTTGAGCCAAACGGAACTCCTCAGCATCGACGCAGGCAAAGCAGACTTCTTTCCATGTTTTCGCACTATTTGCCTTGCGTGCTGCATCAACAGCACCTTGAAATTGATTTAACTTAACAAGGGTGCTGGCCAACTTGGCCCAGTTAGAAATAAAAGCAAATATGATCTTTGCAGCCTCATATAAGCCTTCATCAAACAACTTATCACCAACATTAGGTAGATTAGCAACATTGGGCATGAGAATAAACTCTTCAATGTCACCTAATCGATCAATTTTAGCATATGCATAAATGAGTTCACTGTCAACTTTGGGCTCTTTTGTCTTCTGCCTTACCATCAGCAGATACTTCACCAAGTCATGGTAAACATCCGCATCCTCTGCAGCACGAATTACATCCAAAAAGTGGGTGACGTCATCTGCACGAATAAATGACTCAATAGCATCGCTCACTAATCCTTCTCTTAGTTGAGCTTTAGCCACCTGACTCCAAACAGCATCTTCTTCAACTCGGAACGCGAACTCCACAGCTCGGTTAATATCGCGAATGTTGTCAAGCAGCACGTTAACAGCCTGGACATTCAAGTTAAACTTCTTGAAGATTGCAAAAGCTTCTTCATAAAGTTGCGCTTCGACAGCAACCTCGCCAACTGCAGGTCCATCAAAATTATCAAGTCTATTTATATAGTCCATTACTCTGGATGGATCGGCTTTGATGGCTGTTAGGATGAGCAAATTCTGCAGATTAAAGTTCCCACTGAATGCAGAATTCTGGAGCACAATCTTTTCAAGAAGTTCAATCAGTTCATGAGGAAGATCAGCAGTCATGAAAGCTTTAACAGCTGCAGAAACTTGCTCAGGGCTCTTGCTTTCAGGCAGAGCAGTGGAAACAACTTGATCAATAAGCTGCCTTCTAAACTCATTTTCAGGGTTAAGAACTTTGTCCCAAATATCACCATCCATCCTCTCAACCACGTACCTGAAAATTATTGTAACATGAGAGTTTAATCCACCTTGATAAACATCTGATTAACTAGCTATTATCGCGAACCTAATGAATAACTAACCTTGCTTGAAGTTTGAACAAAGAGTTCTTGTTTGTCACATTAATAAGTTCATCATCACATTGGCCTCTCCTATATGCAACAACAGCAAGCGTAGGATCACGCTTTTCACAATATCTACCAACAACGCGTGAGTCATAGTATGGATTGGTTGTGAGGAAGTGCTCTGGGTTGTTATTGCTATCTATGATGATCTTTCCCAGAGCATTGTGTACATGCACATCTTGACTTCCTTCATTTACAAGATGCTCCAAAAATTGTGTCAGCAAGCGGAGTCGATTCCTGGAAAACCAATAGGATTTAAGGCTTTACACACTAAAAGTTGGTAATGAACACGTTTGAAGAAACTCTACAAGGATAAAACAAAGACCTTTTTTCACATTCTTCCACTAGAGGCTCAACTGGAAGCAGAGAACGCACAGACAGGATCAATCCCTTAATAAAATCCTCAGGACACTCATCATCTAAAAGCTGCCCTACAACTAAAGGTGCATTTCCTGGATTGACCTATCAGAAAAGATAAAATGCTCGTCATTTCCCACTTGCAAATACTTCAATAAAACAAGTACCACACAGAAACCATACAAACCTTTTGTACATAACCTTCAATATACCGCAGCATATTGTTAGTATAGAGGTAGTGTGTGAGGTCAGGAACAAAACCAAAGCGGTCACAAACATTAATTAGAGGCCGAGCATCAGGAAGTTTGGCTTCCATCAAGAAGTTCTTCGTCTTTTCTGCATCATAGAAGTTTGATTCTCTGGTGACACGCTCAACCTCCTTGATTTGACCAGTTCTGGCAGCTGACTCGATATATTTAAAGTGGATATCCGGATCCTCACTGCATGAGACCCCAAAAGCTAGATTATTTAATAATTAAAATTAGCCAGCCAAAATGGCAAAAAAGTATCTCCTCTATTCTGTACCTGGAACTCAAATATGATCCCAGAAAGAAATATAACCCCTCATAGGACTTAAATTGCTCAAAAAGCTTTATGCAAGCATCAACACCCAACTGCTCACAGTACTCTTTTGCAACCTATAAAACTCATAATCAGCCAAGATGCCATTACAATGGAGTATTCCCAAGAAATGCCGCTGCTTGAGTTTATGCATACATTATAGGTGCAGGTACATGATAAATTACAGAAACAAATCTCTTCTGCAATATGACAACATAACCAGTACCTGAACAATTATTTGAAGGTTTCCCTTGATATTGATAACAAGGAGGTCCTTCATGCACTCAAGTGCCCATTCACGTGAAAGGGTCCCAAAAAACTCAACCAAGGCCTAAGAGGAACAGCATCAATCAGTATAAGTCAGACAAACTCAAATAGAAAAGGTATATACGATCTATGAAGACTTCCAACCTGAGGCTCAATTGCATGTGTATTAACAATGACACGCTTGATATCAGGCAGTTCAGAATAGTGCTGCAGAAATATATCATGATTATTCGAACTTAGCAGAGGTTTCTCAAGGAAAGTTAAAGGCAGAAATGCTGATAATGATTCAACCTGCAGAGCCCGCACGTAAAGACCAGCTTTCTCACAAAGTTGAGCAATCCGAGGTCGATCATAATGACTGAACATTCCATTTGCTAATATAGCATCAGCAACATTTGGGAAAGTCACGAGGTTGATTTCCAAGACCTGTATAGAAGCGATAAGTTACAAGCTCATAAGTAAGCTCTTCTCCACGGCGTATTTTTACTCTTACCTCAGAAGCAGAATGATTTAACAGACAAAATTTCCTAGTGGAAAAAGTAAAGAAACCTTGGTCTGCAGAAAGCCATGCTCTGGAAGGTTAGGTTTCAGAACATCCAACAAAAATGCTGTCACCTCACGGATCATGTTCCTCTGTTAACAAAAGCAGAAAGAAAGAGAATATATTGTCAGCTGTTCACTGCATCCCATAGAAAAAAGAGAGCAAACACTGTAAAGCACTTAAGAAAAAGGATAAAATTGTAATAATTGTAAGTCGATTAACCTGCAGAAATAGATCGGTGATAGTGTTGTAATCAACAGGACAACCGCCCTCCATTTGGGACATCATGAGCGCAAAGTTAACAGCTCCCTGCATAAACAGAGAAATTGATCAACTTCAAACTAGCACCATGTCAGATTTACAAGTGCTTATTTCTTCTTCATCACAGACAAGGCAACTTTCCAAACTGAGTACAAGATCATGAAATGACATCATTAAATACACAATTGTTGCAATTTTTTCCTCAAAAAAAGAGAACAAAATTTGAGCAATATCATATGGTAAAAATATTAACATCAAAATATCACGGGATAAATCCGGTAAAATCTACTAAAAGACACTAGCAGATAAGGATGGGAAATAGATAACATTATGACTTATGTAACTTCACAGCATACCTGAGGATCAGACCGAAGAATTGTTTGAAGAAGGAACAAATAGTCAGGCGCATATCCAACCTGTATGAACCAAAAAATCATTTTTAACATCCAAGCCAGAATTAATTAATACTAGAGAGAATTGAACCATCTTAGATATAGCCAGCTCAGACAAGCACCAAAAAAGAAGAAACTAAACTAATCAAAAAAAAAAAAAAAGAAAGGTCCGCGACAAAGCTGTCCCCTCTCTCCATATCTCTACTTACTGGCTGGGTAGACAAAAAAAAGCAGTCTGCCAGACAAACCACAAATAGGAATTAATTACCTGCTTGGAATATATCAGAATCTTGTCAAACTCTCTGCGCTCAGCAAAAGCAGCAACAACTTTCGGAGTTGCTCTTGCTTTGATATATATCTTTAGGGCAAGGTCATTATCAACAGTCTACAAAAGAATTATGACTGCAATCAATTACATGAACAATAGACCACTTGCAAAAACAAAATCAACTAAAGTGGTGAGCAATGAAAATGATGAATTTCAACTTCAAAATTTGACCTTCACAAGATCCCCAAGTTCCTCACTACACTCCAGCTTATCCTCAGCCAACCAGTTCTCCAACAGGCTTTTCTTGTTCTGGTTGACAACAAGGCGTGATAGTTCCAATGATTCAAAAGAATTTAGCTTTCCTTTCGTTAAAAGTGTCCCAAAGTACTGCAATAAGGGAGGTGTTTGCCCTGCTTGAACAGGAACACTCTGCAAAGAAGACCAATTAGAAACTAAATAAATGAACATATGTAACATCTTTTGCAGAATAACAATGAATTCCGGAAACTCTTCCACGACCAATAAGGCAATAAAGATCCTGAGAGAAAAAACATATTTTCCATGTCATAACCAATACCTGGAATTTGGCAACAGTGTCAGGCGTACGGAGTATGCCTTGAGGTGATTCCGCTGCAAGCTCCGCAGCTTCTTTGTACTTTGTCTGGGCAAACAACTCTTGGAACTGCTGGACAACCTGAGGACATATAACAGTAATACACTAAGATCATTGTAGAGAAATACATCCTCAGATTATCAACATGTTCAATCAATAAGATCAAAAGCTCTTCGTAAGACTGCCAACTGCTGATGATATCTATGACGAGCAATAATTCATTTTACTATATTGTTCTCAGAGAAGGAAATGGTGCTATGATAGCAAAAACCATGGTGCACCATATAACAGGTAATGATCCGGTAGATTTCCAATAGAAGTTGACAATATGATATCAACTTACTAAATTCTCAGCCCCAGGAAGGTTTCCTCTTTTGGCAAGATTGACAGCAAGCTCCAGATTATTCAACTGGAATATCGTGTGCACGAAATTTATGTTTAGGTTTAAAAAAATGGTAATGATACAATACAACAATAGAATAAAATGAAAATGACGTACTTGGCCACTGACAAAAGGTACTAGAGTTGCTTCATTAACTGTGGCAAGCAACACTTGGCCTCGCCTGTTGATGGCATAGAAACCACCAATAGATGAAGCTTCTGCTGTCAGAAAAATAGGATCTGGGCTGATCCTATTTCTGTACACTGCAGTAGCTGTTTCGAGGTCGTAGACAAAGAGAAGCCCAAGCTTGGTAATGACATAAATTAGACTGTATTTATGAGATATCTGCCAGAATAACAAAGAACCGTGTTATAGGGAACTGAATTCATAAACTGCAGAAAGACAAATAAAGTGACAACAGCTCCACACAGGGAAGGCAAGTGATACCTGCATGGCAACTGGAAAATCATCAGCAAAATCTGGAGGAAAGAAGAGATCTGCCTGTTTCTTTGTAAAAGATGGTTTCCCTGCAAACATTTAACATATTAAGAAAACCAATGACAACCATATGAGGCACTTTTGCCCCACAATTTTACTAAATAACCTCAAAATTGAACTACAGGCGTAAGGAATAAGAGAACAGTTTTTTGACCTGGCTGGGCTCCAAGCTCAATGACATGCAACTTTGATGTGACTTGTCCAGCATTTGAGGACTTTGTGGCAAAGGAAATGAGTATGGAATCCCTTTCATTTCCAGGAACCTGAATAAAGCAAGCAACAGACAGGCAGGAAAACATAAAATCAAGAATGGTTGAACACATTAAAAGAAGAATTATGGAGGATCCTTTCTCACCTTGAATGAGGCAAATGCTGCAGCATGTGCCTCAAGAGCTTGACTGCGCTGCTGATCCACTGAAAATAATTGCATGTTTCCTTTGACCAGTTGAGGCCTCTATTAACAGAAGTCACAGCAGAATAGTCAAATAAGGAAGTGCATGTTCATTCTATATTCAATAAATATGAGAATATTAACAGATATAAAAATGCTTCTACCAGACTTTAAAACATCCCACTCTTTTGAGCTCAAAGTTTTTATCTGATAGCAACAAACATCAAAGTAGCAAAAAATAATTGCAGTATACTGGCATCTTGATGCAATTAACCACTGTCATAGCTTGTTACACAATCCAAATACAAAAAAAAAAAAAAAAAAAAACAAGCAAAAGCATGTTACAAGATGGGCGTAGACAGAGCAATCACAAAAACTTAAAAAACAGACAATTTAGAAAAGCTGTAAAGCCCTACACAAACATCTTAGTGTCTGCATCCCTGATGACATTAAAAAGGCTGCTTGGGAAGCTAAGTAGGTCTGCTTTCAGGAATAGGACATCACGATTAAGTTTTCCATTAACATATAAGCATTACACACCTCTGGTGAACCTGGGGCAATACCAATTAAAACCAACCATTTCTCAGAAGGATCACATCGGTAGTTGATTATTTGGTTGTTGGCTAAATTGGCTGTTCTATCAAACATCTTTACAGGCTCAGAATCCCCTGCATAAAGACAAGTGGGATTTATTAAGGACACAATCATCCACCTTTTTCAGAATGTGTAAAACAGATCATTACCAACAGAAAAAAGAACTTCACCAGGCAAACAGGATGAACAAAATTCTGTGATGTGAAAAGAAAAACTGTCTTACCTTCAATTGGCCAATGATAGACTGACGTTTGTGTAACAAGACCTAACATCTTTGGTGTAATCCATTTCCAGAAAACAACCTGTAGTACACATTTGGTCATTATATGGCAGAACTCATCACATGATTCATGACCATGGGCACTAAATAATGTGTAAACCAAATCAAATAAATACATAAAAGCGAGCACCTGCTCAGGCATTTGATATGATTTCATTTTTTGTTTTGCCTCAATATTGAAAATCTGCAAGTGATCTTGACTGGTTCCAGGAACTTGAGCTTCAAGAGATAAGAGAGGATTCCATCATGCCATCATCAAGAAACAGAGGAAGAGTGGTCTTCCCATTTTTCAAAAAAGAATAACGTGAGGTAGGGCAGTTTTTCAAGCTTAAAAAGAATTAACCCATTTAAAGCAGATTTCTCCTGTATACACTCCCATCTCTTAAATTAACAAATTGTTTGATTGAAATACATAATCCATCAATTCATGCAAGAAAACAAATCGAAGAGTTAGCTTGACTTGGCCAAACTGCAAAGGGCTGGTTCTAATCAGAATTCCAAAAACATATACCAGGATGTCAGTGGGAGGAGGAATTCTGTAAGCAATATAACAGCTGACATGCAGCAGCAACACTGATAAATTCCACTATTGTGGAAAACACAATGAATATCCAACTAGAAACTACACGTTCTAGATGGACTAAGAGATGCATCAACCATAAGCGTCAAGTTAACAGCAATCGAGTGAAACAAAGTGTTGCGAGAAAAAGGAACTAAAATGTATCATATGATGGCAGAACCTCTTCAATTTCCAACTTCCTCTGTAAATTTAAGAGTGTTCACCAGTTAGCTCCTAATCGTTCACTCACTCCAATCAAAAAGTTTGTCATCCACCAGGATCCCCACAAGGAGGAGATCACAACACACAGAAAAGTCGAACCTAATCAACCTCCTTGATCTATACCATACTTATAGCATAGCTTGCTAAAAGCTTCACATGTGCAATTTGCACTATTATTGCTGTCCCTTTTTTTTTCTAGTTTCAAAATTCTTTTGCTATCCCTTTTTACTTCCTTCTAGTCTCAAAGTTCTTTAGCACATCAAGAAAATGGTGAAGAGAGACTTCTCTTTTGCTCAAAGGTGAAATTAGTCAACAAATTATGAAGTCAGCAATTACAAAATACCTGCAGTTGAGGAGTTCCTATCAAACCCGTTCATAAGTCAGTAACTTGAACCAGTACAAAACCATCCATGAGAATCTAATACTTGGTCAAAGATTACATACCTTTCAGAGCCAAAATTCTAGAATTAGGATTCATAAGAGCAGAGTCAGCTGTAATTGGACGTCTCAAAGGTTGCATTGGCATGTTCATATCAATAATCACCACACTATTCTGAGGCGCCGTTTCTCTTACACATATATACTTATCCGATTCCATGGTAACATTGGTGAATGTGATGAACTGTGGGTTCACCCCTATACTTTGCAACTGCATTTGAAATTCAGTCCAGAAATGAAATGCCAAAAGCAAAAACCATATCATATGAAAGATCTGGCAATATAACTACATATGACGGATCTAACTAAGAGTTCATACATGCTAAGCTACCAATATACGAATACGAGCAGAAGATCAGTGAGAGAGAAAAAGTACATATCAAGACTCAATTATTCGTGGAAAAATATAGTGAATAATAGCAATAGAGTGAAATTAATTTACCGTGAGGGTCTCTTTCATGGTGATCGGAGCGTTGGCAGCCGCCATGATTGCGAGATCAAAGATAATGAATCAGAGCTCCGGATCAATGAGAAACTGCGAACAGCAAGGGCGGATGAAATGGGAGATTGGTGCGAAGCCCAAACGACAGAGATCTCAGATGAAGAAGAAACCTCGGAGCCTCCCAGAGACGAAAGGAATTGGGAGAAAGAGATCCAGACAGAGGTTCTTCTGAAGAGAGGGGACTGTCTAATTAATTAATATTAATATTATTAATACATTAATATACTGGAGTAATAATAACAAAAATATGGGACTACAGCGGAAATATGGAATATTTTTGGATTAGAGGAAACTAAATTGGGCAAGTCTTTTGAGTTGTTTCTATGAAATCCGAACAAATGAGAAGTTAATGCATTTGATGCCTTATTAAAAAAAAAATTCAAATAATTGGAAGATTTATTTCTTATTTTTTTTAATAGTGATTTACATTAAAAAAAAATTGAATATTTTAAAAAGTATGAATCCAAACTAACGCATTTTACCTAATATGGAATGAAGCATAAGACTTGAAATAGTGAGCTTAAGAGACATAGATCATTTATTATTAACATATTTTATAAATTAATGTAATAAAATAAATAATTAAAAATATAAAATCATTAAAAAAGTTGAAGAAAATATATGATAAGTGTTGATGTACATAGACTGCCTCATCTTAAATTGTTAATAGAAATCAATAACTGACTTAAAAAAATTAGAACTATTCGTCTCAAAAAGCTAATCAGACTTGTTTAAAAAATACAGCAAAAACTTATTAGTTTTTTTAAAAAAAATAGAGCAGAAATTTATAAGTTAACTTGAAAAAGAAAAATGAAGAAGGAATTATCAAGTGGGCAGTGGCACACTATGTGTCATGTTGCGCCTGTTGACATTCAATTTTTACCCTTCACAATATAAATTAATTATCGAACTTTTTTAATTTTTTAACAATTTGAAATAATTATTTTTAAATTTTTTCTTTAAGTCATTTTTAGTGACAATCTTTTAATTTTCAAAATTATATATATTATATACACATTTTCACATATTTTTTATATATGATATTTTAAATTTTATATTTTTTGAATTTTTTCTTTAAGTCATTTTTAGTGACAATCTTTTAATTTTCAAAATTATATATATTATATATATTTTAAATTT